>JBAMIH010000428.1:0-10000 GCA_038501795.1 Pseudopleuronectes americanus | reverse complement strand
GTTCTTGGGGTAGTGGTTGTTGTAGTTGGCGTATTGGTTGTTGTAGTTGGGGTAGTGGTTGTTGTAGTTGTGGGTAGTGGTTGTTGTAGTTACGTCCATGGTTGTTGGGGTAGTGGTTGTTGTAGTTGGGGTAGTGGTTGTTGTAGTTGGGGTTGTGGTGGTTGTAGTTGGGGTTGTGGTGGTTGTAGTTGGAGTTGTGGTTGTTGGGGCTAGTGGTTGTTTTAGTTGCGGCCATGGTTGTTGGGGTAGTGGTTGTTTTAGTTGGGGTAATGGTTGTTGTAGTTGGGGTAGTGGTTGTTGTTGTTGGGGTAGTGGTTGTTGTAGTTGGGGTATGGTTGTTGTAGTTGGGGTAGTGGTTGTTGTAGTTGGGGTAGTGGTTGTTGTAGTTGGGGAAGTGGTTGTTGTAGTTGGGGTTGTGGTTGTTGTAGTTGGTGTAGTGGTAGTTGTAGTTGGGGTTGTGGTGGTTGTTGTTGGGGAAGTGGTTGTTGTAGTTGGGATAGTGGTTGTTGTAGTTGGGGTAGTGGTTGTTTTAGTTGCGGCAGTGGTTGTTGTAGTTGGGGTAGTGGTTGTTGTAGTTGGGAGTGGTGGTTGTTGTAGTTGGGGTAGTGGTTGTTGTAGTTGGGGTAGTGGTTGTTGTAGTTGGGGTAGTGGTTGTTGTAGTTGGGGTAGTGGTTGTTGTAGTTGGGGTAGTGGTTGTTGTTGTTGGGGTAGTGGTTGTTGTAGTTGGGGTAGTGGTTTTTGTAGTTGGGATAGTGGTTGTTGTAGTTGTGGTAGTGGTTGTTGTAGTTGGGGTAGTGGTTGTTGTAGTTACGTCCATGGTTGTTGGGGTAGTGGTTGTTGTAGTTGGGGTAGTGGTTGTTGTTGTTGGGGTAGTGGTTTTTGTAGTTACGGCCATGGTTGTTGGGGTAGTGGTTGTTGTAGTTGGCGTATTGGTTGTTGTAGTTGGAGTGGTGGTTGTTGTAGTTGGGGTAGTGGTTGTTGTAGTTGGGGTAGTGGTTGTTTTAGTTGGGGTAGTGGTTGTTGTAGTTGGGGTTGTGGTTGTTGTAGTTGGGTGTAGTGGTTGTTGTAGTTGGGGTAGTGGTTGTTGTAGTAACGTCCATGTTTGTTGGGGTAGTGGTTATTGTAGTTGGGGTAGTGGTTGTTGTTGTTGGGGTAGTGGTTGTTGTAGTTGGCGTATTGGTTGTTGTAGTTGGAGTGGTGGTTGTTGTAGTTGGGGTAGTGGTTGTTGTAGTTGGGGTAGTGGTTGTTTGTAGTTAGGGCTATGGTTGTTGGGGTAGTGGTTGTTGTAGTTGGGCGTAGTGGTTGTTGTAGTTGGGGTGGTGGTTGTTGTAGTTGGGGTAGTGGTTGTTGTAGTTGGGGTAGTGGTTGTTGTAGTTGGGGTAGTGGTTGTTGTAGTTGGGTGTGTGGTTGTTGTAGTTGGGGTAGTGGTTGTTGTAGTTGGGGTAGTGGTTGTTGTAGTTGGGGTAGTGGTTGTTGTTGTTGGGGTAGTGGTTGTTGTAGTTGGGGTAGTGGTTGTTGTTGTTGGGGTAGTGGTTGTTGTAGTTGGCGTGGTTTTGGGGTAGTGGTTGTTGTAGTTGGGCGTATGGTTGTTGTAGTTGGGGTAGTGGTTGTTGTAGTTGGGGTAGTGGTTGTTGTAGTTACGTCCATGGTTGTTGGGGTAGTGGTTGTTGTAGTTGGGGTAGTGGTTGTTGTAGTTGGGGTTGTGGTGGTTGTAGTTGGGGTTGTGGTGGTTGTAGTTGGAGTTGTGGTTGTTGGGCTAGTGGTTGTTTTAGTTGCGGCCATGGTTGTTGGGGTAGTGGTTGTTTTAGTTGGGGTAATGGATGTTGTAGTTGGGGTAGTGGTTGTTGTTGTTGGGGTAGTGGTTGTTGTAGTTGGGGTAATGGTTGTTGTAGTTGGGGTAGTGGTTGTTGTAGTTGGGGTAGTGGTTGTTTTAGTTGGGGAAGTGGTTGTTGTAGTTGGGGTAAAAGTTGTTGTAGTTACGTCCATGGTTGTTGGGGTAGTGGTTGTTGTAGTTGGGGTAGTGGTTGTTGTTGTTGGGGTAGTGGTTTTTGTAGTTACGGCCATGGTTGTTGGGGTAGTGGTTGTTGTAGTTGGCGTATTGGTTGTTGTAGTTGGAGTGGTGGTTGTTGTAGTTGAGGTAGTGGTTGTTGTAGTTGGGGTTGTGGTTGTTGTAGTTGGGGTAGTGGTTGTTGTAGTTGGGGTTGTGGTGGTTGTAGTTGGGGTTGTGGTGGTTGTAGTTGGGGTTGTGGTTGTTGGGCTAGTGGTTGTTTTTGTTGCGGCCATGGTTGTTGGGGTAGTGGTTGTTTTAGTTGGTGTAGTGGTAGTTGTAGTTGGGGTAGTGGTTCTTGTAGTTGGGATAGTGGTTGTTGTAGTTGGGCTAGTGGTTGTTGTTGTTGGGGTAGTGGTTGTTGTAGTTACGTCCATGGTTGTTGGGGTAGTGGTTGTTGTAGTTGGGGTAGTGGTTGTTGTTTTTGGGGTAGTGGTTTTTGCAGTTACGTCCATGGTTGTTGGGGTAGTGGTTGTTGTAGTTGGGGTAGTGGTTGTTGTTGTTGGGGTAGTGGTTGTTGTAGTTGGCGTATTGGTTGTTGTAGTTGGAGTGGTGGTTGTTGTAGTTGGGGTAGTGGTTGTTGTAGTTGGGGTAGTGGTTGTTGTAGTTACGTCCATGGTTGTTGGGGTAGTGGTTGTTGTAGTTGGGGTAGTGGTTGTTGTTGTTGGGGTAGTGGTTGTTGTTGTTGGCGTATTGGTTGTTATAGTTGGAGTGGTGGTTGTTGTAGTTGGGGTAGTGGTTGTTGTAGTTGGGGTAGTGGTTGTTGTAGTTGGGGTAGTGGTTTTTGTAGTTGGGGTTGTGGTGGTTGTAGTTGGGGTAGTGGTTGTTGTAGTTGGGGTAGTGGTTGTTGTAGTTGGGGTAGTGGTTGTTGTAGTTGGGGTAGTTGTTGTTGTAGTTGGGCTTGTGGTTGTTGTAGTTGGGGTAGTGGTTGTTGTAGTTGGGGTAGTGGTTGTTGTAGTTGGGGTAGTGGTTGTTGTAGTTGGGGTAGTTGTTGTTGTAGTTGGCGTATTGGTTGTTGTAGTTGGAGTAGTGGTTGTTGTAGTTGGGGTAGTGGTTGTTGTAGTTTGGGTTGTGGTTGTTGTAGTTGGGGTAGTGGTTGTTGTAGTTGGGGTTGTGGTGGTTGTATTTGGGGTTGTGGTGGTTGTAGTTGGGATAGTGGTTGTTGTAGTTGGGGTAGTTGTTGTTGTAGTTACGGCCATGGTAGTTGTAGTTGGGGTAGTGGTTGTTGTAGTTGGGGTAGTGGTTGTTGTAGTTACGGTCATGGTTGTTGGTGGGGATGTGGTTGTCGTAGTTTGGGTAGTGGTAGTTGGGGTTGTGGTGGTTGTAGTTGGGGTAGAGGTTGTTGTTGTTGGGATAGTGGTTGTTGTAGTTGGGTTAGTGGTTGTTGTTGTTGGTGTAGTAGTTGTTGTAGTTATTGCCATGGTTGTTGGTGTAGTGTTTGTTGTAGTTGGCGTATTGGTTGTTGTAGTTGGAGTGGTGGTTGTTGTAGTTGGGGTAGTGGTTGTTGTAGTTGGGGTAGTGGTTGTTGTAGTTGGGGTAGTGGTTGTTGTAGTTGGGGTAGTGGTTGTTGTAGTTGGGGTAGTGGTTGTTGTAGTTGGGGTAGTGGTTGTTGTAGTTGGGGTAGTGGTTGTTGTAGTTGGGGTAGTGGTTGTTGTAGTTGGGGTAGTGGTTGTTGTAGTTGGGGTAGTGGTTTTTGTAGTTACGGCCATGGTTGTTGGGGTAGTGGTTGTTGTAGTTGGGGTAGTGGTTGTTGTAGTTGGGGTAGTGGTTGTTGTAGTTACGGCATGGTTGTTGGGGTAGTGGTTGTTGTAGTTGGGCGTATTGGTTGTTGTAGTTGGAGTGGTGGTTGTTGTAGTTGGGGTAGTGGTTGTTGTAGTTGGGGTTGTGGTTGTTGTAGTTGGGGTAGTGGTTGTTGTAGTTGGGGTTGTGGTTGTTGTAGTTGGGTGTAGTGGTTGTTGTAGTTGGGGTTGTGGTTGTTGTAGTTGGGGATAGTGGTTGTTGTAGTTGGGGCTAGTGGTTGTTGTAGTTGGGGTAGTGGTTGTTGTAGTTGCGGTCATGGTTGTTGTGTTGGGGTAGTGGTTGTTGTAGTTGGGGTAGTGGTTGTTGTAGTTGGGGTAGTGGTTGTTGTAGTTGGGGTAGTGGTTGTTGTAGTTGGGGTAGTGGTTGTTGTAGTTGGGGTAGTGGTTGTTGTAGTTGGGGTAGTGGTTGTTGTAGTTGGGGTAGTGGTTGTTGTAGTTCGTCCATGGTTGTTGGGGTAGTGGTTGTTGTAGTTGGGGTAGTGGTTGTTGTTGTTGGGGTAGTGGTTGTTGTAGTTGTATGGTTGTTGGGGTAGTGGTTGTTGTAGTTGGGGTAGTGGTTGTTGTAGTTGGGGTAGTGGTTGTTGTAGTTGGGCGTATTGGTTGTTGTAGTTGGGAGTAGTGGTTGTTGTAGTTGGGGTAGTGGTTGTTGTAGTTGGGGTAGTGGTTGTTGTAGTTGGGGTAGTGGTTGTTGTAGTTGGGGTAGTGGTTGTTGTAGTTGGGGTAGTGGTTGTTGTGTTGGGGTAGTGGTTGTTTTAGTTGCGGCATGGTTGTTGGGGTAGTGGTTGTTTAGTTGGGGTAGTGGTTGTTGTAGTTGGGGTAGTGGTTGTTGTTGTTGGGGTAGTGGTTGTTGTAGTTGGGGTTGTGGTTGTTGTAGTTGGGGTAGTGGTTGTTGTAGTTGGGGTAGTGGTTGTTGTAGTTGGGGTAGTGGTTGTTGTAGTTGGGGTAGTGGTTGTTGTTGTTGGGGTAGTGGTTGTTGTAGTTAGCTGGTTGTTGGGGTAGTGGTTGTTGTAGTTGGGGTAGTGGTTGTTGTAGTTGGGGTAGTGGTTGTTGTAGTTGTATGGTTGTTGGGGTAGTGGTTGTTGTAGTTGGGGTAGTGGTTGTTGTTGTTGGGGTAGTGGTTGTTGTAGTTGGCGTATTGGTTGTTGTAGTTGGGTAGTGGTTGTTGTAGTTGGGGTAGTGGTTGTTGTAGTTGGGGTAGTGGTTGTTGTAGTTGGGGTAGTGGTTGTTGTAGTTGGGGTAGTGGTTGTTGTAGTTGGGGTAGTGGTTGTTGTAGTTACGTGCATGGTTGTTGGGGTAGTGGTTGTTGTAGTTGGGGTAGTGGTTGTTGTTGTTGGGGTAGTGGTTGTTGTAGTTGGCGTATTGGTTGTTGTAGTTGGAGTGGTGGTTGTTGTAGTTGGGGTAGTGGTTGTTGTAGTTGGGGTAGTGGTTGTTGTAGTTGGGGTAGTGGTTTTTGTAGTTGGGGTTGTGGTGGTTGTAGTTGGGGTAGTGGTTGTTGTAGTTGGTGTAGTGGTTGTTGTAGTTGGGGTAGTGGTTGTTGTAGTTGGGGTAGTGGTTGTTGTAGTTGGGGCTTGTGGTTGTTGTAGTTGGGGTAGTGGTTGTTGTAGTTGGGGTAGTGGTTGTTGTAGTTGGGGTAGTGGTTGTTGTAGTTGGGGTAGTGGTTGTTGTAGTTGGCGTATTGGTTGTTGTAGTTGGGAGTAGTGGTTGTTGTAGTTGGGGTAGTGGTTGTTGTAGTTTGGGGTTGTGGTTGTTGTAGTTGGGGTAGTGGTTGTTGTAGTTGGGGTTGTGGTGGTTGTATTTGGGGTTGTGGTGGTTGTAGTTGGGGATAGTGGTTGTTGTAGTTGGGGTAGTTGTTGTTGTAGTTACGGCCATGGTAGTTGTAGTTGGGGTAGTGGTTGTTGTAGTTGGGGTAGTGGTTGTTGTAGTTACGGTCATGGTTGTTGGTGGGGATGTGGTTGTCGTAGTTTGGGTAGTGGTAGTTGGGGTTGTGGTGGTTGTAGTTGGGGTAGTGGTTGTTGTTGTTGGGATAGTGGTTGTTGTAGTTGGGGTAGTGGTTGTTGTTGTTGGGGTAGTAGTTGTTGTAGTTATTGCCATGGTTGTTGGGGTAGTGGTTGTTGTAGTTGGGGTATTGGTTGTTGTAGTTGGAGTGGTGGTTGTTGTAGTTGGGGTAGTGGTTGTTGTAGTTGGGGTAGTGGTTGTTGTAGTTGGGGTAGTGGTTGATGTAGTTGGGGTAGTGGTTGTTGTAGTTGGGGTAGTGGTTGTTGTTGTTGGGGTAGTGGTTGTTGTAGTTGGGGTAGTGGTTGTTGTAGTTACGTCCATGGTTGTTGGGGTAGTGGTTGTTGTAGTTGGGGTAGTGGTTGTTGTTGTAGTTGGGGTAGTGGTTTTTGTAGTTACGGCCATGGTTGTTGGGGTAGTGGTTGTTGTAGTTGGGCGTATTGGTTGTTGTAGTTGGAGTGGTGGTTGTTGTAGTTGGGGTAGTGGTTGTTGTAGTTGGGGTTGTGGTTGTTGTAGTTGGGGTAGTGGTTGTTGTAGTTGGGTGTAGTGGTTGTTGTAGTTAGGGTAGTGGTTGTTGTAGTTGGGCGTATTGGTTGTTGTAGTTGGGGTAGTGGTGGTTGTAGTTGGGGTAGTGGTTGTTGTAGTTGGTGTAGTGGTTGTTGTAGTTGGGGTAGTTGTTGTTGTAGTTACGGCCATGGTAGTTGTAGTTGGGGTAGTGGTTGTTGTAGTTGGGGTAGTGGTTGTTGTAGTTACGGTCATGGTTGTTGGTGGGGATGTGGTTGTCGTAGTTTGGGTAGTGGTAGTTGGGGTTGTGGTGGTTGTAGTTGGGGTAGAGGTTGTTGTTGTTGGGATAGTGGTTGTTGTAGTTGGGGTAGTGGTTGTTGTTGTTGGGGTAGTAGTTGTTGTAGTTATTGCCATGGTTGTTGGGGTAGTGGTTGTTGTAGTTGGGGTATTGGTTGTTGTAGTTGGAGTGGTGGTTGTTGTAGTTGGGGTAGTGGTTGTTGTAGTTGGGGTAGTGGTTGTTGTAGTTGGGGTAGTGGTTGATGTAGTTGGGGTAGTGGTTGTTGTAGTTGGGGTAGTGGTTGTTGTTGTTGGGGTAGTGGTTGTTGTAGTTGGGGTAGTGGTTGTTGTAGTTACGTCCATGGTTGTTGGGGTAGTGGTTGTTGTAGTTAGGTAGTGGTTGTTGTAGTTGGGGTAGTGGTTGTTGTAGTTGGAGTAGTGGTTGTTGTTGTTGGGGTAGTGGTTTTTGTAGTTACGGCCATGGTTGTTGGGGTAGTGGTTGTTGTAGTTGGCGTATTGGTTGTTGTAGTTGGAGTGGTGGTTGTTGTAGTTGGGGTAGTGGTTGTTGTAGTTGGGGTTGTGGTGGTTGTAGTTGGGGTAGTGGTTGTTGTAGTTGGGTGTAGTCGTTGTTGTAGTTGGGGTAGTGGTTGTTGTAGTTGGCGTATTGGTTGTTGTAGTTGGGGTAGTGGTGGTTGTAGTTGGGGTAGTGTTTGTTGTTGTTGGGGTAGTGGTTGTTGTAGTTGGGGTAGTGGTTGTTGTAGTTGGGGTAGTGGTAGTTGTTGTTGGGGTAGTGGTTGTTGTAGTTGGGGTAGTGGTTGTTGTTGTTGGGGTAGTGGTTGTTGTAGTTACGGCCGTGGTTCTTGGGGTAGTGGTTGTTGTTGTTGGCGTATTGGTTGTTGTAGTTGGGGTAGTGGTGGTTGTAGTTGGGGTAGTGTTTGTTGTTGTTGGGGTAGTGGTTGTTGTAGTTGGCGTATTGGTTGTTGTAGTTGGGGTAGTGGTTGTTGTAGTTCGAGTCGTGGTTGTTGTAGTTGGGGTAGTGGTTGTTGTAGTTGGGATAGTGGTTGTTGTAGTTGGGGTAGTGGTTGTTGTAGTTGGGGTAGTGGTTGTTGTAGTTGGGGTAGTGTTTGTTGTTGTTGGGGTAGTGGTTGTTGTAGTTGGGGTAGTGGTTGTTGTTGTTGGGGTAGTGGTTGTTGTAGTTACGGCCATGGTTCTTGGGGTAGTGGTTGTTGTAGTTGGCGTATTGGTTGTTGTAGTTGGGGTAGTGGTTTTTGTAGTTGGGATAGTGGTTGTTGTAGTTGTGGTAGTGGTTGTTGTAGTTGGGGTAGTGGTTGTTGTAGTAACGTCCATGATTGTTGGGGTAGTGGTTATTGTAGTTGGGGTAGTGGTTGTTGTCGTTGGGGTAGTGGTTTTTGTAGTTACGGCCATGGTTGTTGGGGTAGTGTTTGTTGTAGATGGCGTATTGGTTGTTGTAGTTGGAGTGGTGGTTGTTGTAGTTGGGGTAGTGGTTGTTGTAGTTGGGGTAGTGGTTGTTGTTGTTGGGGTGGTGGTTGTTGTAGTTGGGGTAGTGGTTGTTGTTGTTGGGGTAGTGGTTGTTGTAGTTGGGGTAGTGGTTGTTGTAGTTACGTCCATGGTTGTTGGGGTAGTGGTTGTTGTAGTTGGGGTAGTGGTTGTTGTAGTTGGGGTTGTGGTGGTTGTAGTTGGGGTTGTGGTGGTTGTAGTTTGAGTTGTGGTTGTTGGGCTAGTGGTTGTTTTAGTTGCGGCCATGGTTGTTGGGGTAGTGGTTGTTTTGGTTGGGGTAATGGATGTTGTAGTTGGGGTAGTGGTTGTTGTTGTTGGGGTAGTGGTTGTTGTAGTTGGCGTATTGGTTGTTGTAGTTGGAGTGGTGGTTGTTGTTGTTGGGGTAGTGGTTGTTGTAGTTGGGGTAGTGGTTGTTGTAGTTGGGGTAGTGGTTTTTGTAGTTGGGGTTGTGGTGGTTGTAGTTGGGGTAGTGGTTGTTGTAGTTGGGGTAGTGGTTGTTGTAGTTGGGGTAGTGGTTGTTGTAGTTGGGGTAGTGGTTGTTGTAGTTGGGCTTGTGGTTGTTGTAGTTGGGGTAGTGGTTGTTGTAGTTGGGGTAGTGGTTGTTGTAGTTGGGGTAGTGGTTGTTGTAGTTGGGGTAGTTGTTGTTGTAGTTGGCGTATTGGTTGTTGAAGTTGGAGTAGTGGTTGTTGTAGTTGGGGTAGTGGTTGTTGTAGTTTGGGTTGTGGTTGTTGTAGTTGGGGTAGTGGTTGTTGTAGTTGGGGTTGTGGTGGTTGTATTTGGGGTTGTGGTGGTTGTAGTTGGGATAGTGGTTGTTGTAGTTGGGGTAGTTGTTGTTGTAGTTACGGCCATGGTAGTTGTAGTTGGGGTAGTGGTTGTTGTAGTTACGGTCATGGTTGTTGGTGGGGATGTGGTTGTCGTAGTTTGGGTAGTGGTAGTTGGGGTTGTGGTGGTTGTAGTTGGGGTAGAGGTTGTTGTTGTTGGGATAGTGGTTGTTGTAGTTGGGGTAGTGGTTGTTGTTGTTGGGGTAGTAGTTGTTGTAGTTATTGCCATGGTTGTTGGGGTAGTGGTTGTTGTAGTTGGGGCAGTGGTTGTTGTTGTTGGGGTAGTGGTTGTTGTAGTTGGGGTAGTGGTTGTTGTAGTTGGGGTAGTGGTTGATGTAGTTGGGGTAGTGGTTGTTGTAGTTGGGGTAGTGGTTGTTGTAGTTGGGGTAGTGGTTTTTGTAGTTGGGATAGTGGTTGTTGTAGTTGTGGTAGTGGTTGTTGTAGTTGGGGTAGTGGTTGTTGTTGTTGGGGTAGTGGTTGTTGTAGTTGGGGTAGTGGTTGTTGTTGTTGGGGTAGTGGTTGTTGTAGTTGGGGTAGTGGTTTTTGTAGTTGGGATAGTGGTTGTTGTAGTTGTGGTAGTGGTTGTTGTAGTTGGGGTAGTGGTTGTTGTAGTTGGGGTTGTGGTTGTTGTAGTTGGGGTAGTGGTTGTTGTAGTTGGGGTTGTGGTGGTTGTAGTTGGGGTTTTGGTGGTTGTAGTTGGGGTTGTGGTTGTTGGGCTAGTGGTTGTTTTAGTTGCGGCCATGGTTGTTGGGGTAGTGGTTGTTTTAGTTGGGGTAATGGATGTTGTAGTTGGGGTAGTGGTTGTTGTTGTTGGGGTAGTGGTTGTTGTAGTTGGGGTTGTGGTTGTTGTAGTTGGTGTAGTGGTAGTTGTAGTTGGGGTTGTGGTGGTTGTACTTGGGGAACTGGTTGTTGTAGTTGGGATAGTGGTTGTTGTAGTTGGGGTTGTGGTTGTTGTAGTTGGTGTAGTGGTAGTTGTAGTTGGGGTTGTGGTGGTTGTAGTTGGGGAACTGGTTGTCGTTGTTGGGGTAGTGGTTGTTGTACTT
>JBAMIH010000427.1:0-10018 GCA_038501795.1 Pseudopleuronectes americanus | reverse complement strand
ATACTAGAGCTGTGAAAAATAACGCGTTAACGCGTTATGATTAAATTACAGGATTAATTCGTTAATTTTTTTAACGTATTTAACGCATGCAGAAGGATGTTCCACTTTACCCACATTTCCGCCCACTCTGCACTAGTGTCCGCTCTAATGCAGTCAGACGGCCGCTGCTACTCAAACAAACAAACATCACCTTCTGGATGGGAAGATCATGGTCCAAAAAAAACTAAGATGGAACATTCAATAAAACCAAGGTGATATGCACACTCTGCGGGAAGACGTTATTGTTTCACCGGAGCAAAGCCGCTTAAAGTTCCACCTCAGCGCGGAGCATGAGTTGGTAGGCGAGGGGCGTTCAAGGGGAATCCGCCAAACCAGCTTCACTCACAGGACACATTGTGCAAAAGAAGCGGTCAACTTTACTGTCAGAGAATGTGAAGTTGGTTTGCCTGACCAACTGGCTAAAGAGAGACTAGCTAAGAGGGTCTTTAGAGGCATTGCATTGTGCCATGGTGTGGTGATTGAGCGTTTTTAAATTTTTTGTCAAACAACCAATCATACTATAAAAAGAATGGCTAAGAGGCCCAAATAATTTCTGTTTGATTTAAAAAGAAAAAAAAAGTTTTATTAACCCATACAATGGCTAAGAAGCCCGAATTCTGTTTAGAATGAATGTTCCATATGGAATAGCAAAGAGAACTGCAAAATAACTGCTGAGTTGCAGCACAATTGTTTTGTTTATTTATGAATAAAAAAAGAAAACATGTTAAATGTATATATCTGTCTGTTGTCATAAATCTTTTTTGTTCTCACAAAATATACCAAGAAAATTGGTAATGTGATTAATCCTGATTAATCCATAGAAACCTGTAATTAATTTGATTAAAATTTTTAATCATTTCACAGCCCTAATTTATACATGTGTTGTGTTTCGGTCTCAAATATCATGTTTATAATACAATATGTAATGTATATATTTTTTCCTCCGTCTGTACCCAGGCCTTCCTCCCTCTGCTAAAAGCAGCTGCATCCAGAGGAGGAGCAGGCGGCTCAGGGAGCATGAGCATCCAGAGGGCAGCTGTTATCAATATTTCCTCTCAGCTGGGCTCTGTGGCGCTCAACTGGGGGGAGAATGCAAATGTTAAAGAGTACCCCTACAGGACATCCAAGGTGTTGTGTCAGCTGCTGTGATGTGTTAAACTGCTCTATAGTGGGATGAGTGTAGCAGTATGCTTCATGGTAGTTTGATGTGCCTCCTCAGTGTGCCCTTAACATGGTGAGTCGCTGTATGGCTACAGACCTCGGGCCTGATGGGATTCTCTGTTTGGCCATACACCCAGGCTGGGTCCACACCGACATGGGGGGGTCTCAGGTAAGAGCCAGACAGTCACTCTGAACACAAAACTGTGTTTCAGTCATATCATCCTCTGGGATAGAAAGAGGGTCTCCGTGTACCTCAGTACCTCTGCAGAAACTTCAAATGCTTCACATTTACCTAAAATCAGTCAAATTTTTAAGCTATACGGTTATTTGAGTCAAATAGCCCTGATAAATAAGAATCCCTAGACTGTGTTGTACATAGAGTTAAAGATATTATTACAAAGCAGAAGACGGGCCTCGGCTGTCTGCTTTAAAAAGAGTGAAAGATTGACTTAAACAAGATCATGCAAACAACTCTGTTTGAATACTTATAAAATATTAGAAATAATTCATGTTTAAATAAGTGAGACTTAAAATCCCCCAACACATTCCAGCTGTTACAACATAAATTGAAGTGAGAATTGTCTTTAACATTCCAAATATTCAAGAGCTTTTCTACAATAGTGTCCTGGGTGATGTACACATCATTGATTTTGTGTGTTTTTGTGTCTTTCCAGGCTCCATTGAGTCCAGAGGAGAGCACCTCCTCCATGTTGTCTGTGATTGGTGGCCTGAGTGAAAAAGATCATGGGTCGTTTGTGAGCTTTAGTGGAGAGGTGCTGCCCTGGTGATTTTGAACATCACCAGTAATCAATATGATGATTTTATGAGCGCTATTAAACTTTGGCTGTTAAGTCATCTACAACCATGCAAAGATAAATCTGTTAGGGCTGTAATGATTCTCAAATCAATATAGACCACACAGTTTCCAGTAAATCTCATAAAGTCTCATTGATGTGAAAACTATGGGGTGCCGTTTGTAAAGCAGCTCACGCTGAAAATAACAGCAACATTTTGTCACATTTAGCTTCAAACCATGTTTAAAATACTGGTGTGAATTTTTGAGAGTCACTTTTTTGCACATTTACAACAATATTTGTCAACTTAGAGATATTTTAAATATTTAAATCCAAATGTTAAATGTTACACTTAAATGTTAAATGTTAAATCTAAATGCTAAATCTAAATCTAAATGTTAAATCTAAATCTAAATGTTAAATTTAAATCTAAATGCTAAATCTAAATCTAAATGTTAAATCTAAATCTAAATGTTAAATTTAAATCTAAATGCTAAATCTAAATCTAAATGTTAAATCTAAATCTAAATGTTAAATTTAAATTTAAATCTAAATGTTAAATCTAAATGTTAAATTTAAATCTAAATCTAAATGTTAAATCTAAACGTTAAATCTATATCTAAATGTTAAATTTAAATTTAAATCTAAATGTTAAATCTAAATGTTAAATCTAAATCTAAATGTTAAATTTAAATTTAAATCTAAATGTTAAATCTAAATGTTAAATCTAAATCTAAATGTTAAATCTGAATCTAAATGTTAAATTTAAATGTAAATCTAAATGTTAAATCTAAATGTTAAATCTATATCTAAATGTTAAATCTAAATGTTAAATCTAAATGTTAAATCTAAATATTAAATCTAAATCTAAATCTAAATGTTAAATCTAAATGTTTAGGGTGAAACTAAATATTTAACTAATATGCAAATTCAAATGCCGGTAACAGGAAGTAACAAAATAAAAGCTTGAGGAGGTCAGAGTGTGTTTATAGAGGCAAATAACGAATAAATCTTATCCCGGGAAATGGACTCTTTGACATGGATTATCGTGATATTAACTACATAAAATAACAAAAACATGTTTGGAGAAACTTTATTTGAAGAGTACTTTGAGTTTTTAGTGTCACTTTTAGGAAGTATGCGGGACTTATGACCTGTAGCCACTATAGCCAGACACAAGGGGGCGCACTTTGACTGATCTGTCATGTTCGCCCGCCTCATAGACTGTATATATAAATGGACGGAGAGCCGTGACGTCACCCATTGGTTTCAATTGGCATGGAGGAGGAGTGCGAGTGAAGACTGACAGCCGAGCGATGGTTTCCTGGTTAGCTCAGGGCTAAGGAGCTAGTCTCAATGCTCCCCGGGAGTGCTAACCGATTAGTGCTGCGCTGTAGCTGCTACCAGATGGTCGCGATCTTTACAAACTCACTAGAGGTAAGTAACCTTGAAACTACACAACAACAAAACCTATTGCTTTATCTATCATCATAATCATATGCTAACGTGCCTCAAGTGGTTTTTAATATGTAATAAAAATTACCGTTTATTTAACACATCTAATGAACAGATTGAAGCAAGTTAACTACAGAGTTGTGTTTGGTTGTTACTTGATTTTAATAAGTTAATATCAATATGCTACATGTGTAAGCTGCATGTGATAGTAACTGTTTCACAAATGTGCTGATACAGGCTGGTATATCCACCATTACTATTTGCACCTCGTTTATTTAACCTGTTATGGAATTTTACAGTGAATTAGACAGATTAGATATGATTATAATATCCACACAACTGTGTTGTAAACAGTTCTCATATTAATGATATAATTGTATTTTCACACTGAGGGAAGTGGAGAGACCTGATGTGGACTGTTATCAACAGCTCTGTGGGAGATTATCACCTTGAATATAACAGATGAGGTAGAAAAACATTTTATCTATTTGTACTATGTTTTATTTCTTTCAGTACATTTCATTTCATTTGGCTGACACTTGGATCCAAACTTGCTTACAATATGTGCATTCGACTATGAGGGTTCAAACCCAGAGCCCAGTAAATAGGTTCTGTCTGAAATCTGTGCTGCTGAACACAGAATAAACTGTAAGAACCAGTCTTTGCTGGAACATATACAACACAATACATTCTTTTATAGTGAGTTTCTTCTTTTCATTAGATGAAGCCCTGAAGCACCTCATCCGGTCCTCAGCAGCCACATGGTGGAGATCGGCAGCTTCAACATGAGGACGACCTGCACAAGTTTCATCGGCCCAACACTTCATGTTTTCTCCCTCAACAAAAGATGGCCTGCAACTGTTTAGAGTTGGCAATCATTGCTAAGTGTCATGGATAATAGAGTAAATGTATATATGGTTAAAAAAATGATTATCTTTTACCATCTGATTTGATACACTTTAGACAAAAACCCAGTGTTTTATTTTTCGTATTCCCCATAAGAGACAGAACACCGTCAGCACAGCTGAGTTCTTCAGGCTCGTCCATCCCTAATAAAATGACAGGAAACATGAAAGTATGGCGTTATTGGAGAGGAAGTGTTACTTATGAACAAAGTGAGAAAATAACTGTTGACTGTGCCTACAACCTGTTGCGAAATAACATTTCAAATTCTCAGACCCACCTTTCCTTCTCCGGCCAACAGGACTTTCAAAATCACTATCGGAGAGTTCCTCAGGTTCCTCCTGGAGAAAAAAAAACATGTTATGTGTGATATATAATACATCAAGTCAGTGGCAATGCAGAAGTACTTAACACTAAGTTAACCTGAAAAAAGGCTATGTCATTTATTTAAAGAAGAAGGAAAAGCAACATACATATTTTTGCTTCTAATACATTGAATGTTGCCCATAACATAACTATGTGCTGTCATATAAACTGTTTACCTGTATTTTGTGTATTGATGCCATTATATAGAGACAAGTGGCTGAACTAATCGAGGCAACTTCTTTTCCACCCCACAGAAAACTGCTCGAGACGTTTGGTTTCATTAGTCTTTTGCATCCCTTGACTGTACTCAAATACTCAAATGGGAATGACTGGCCCATAGACAATGCAAATGTTCTTCTGAAAATGGCTGTCATTTCTTCTCGAAGCTGTGCTTCAGACCAGTCAGATGTAAAGGAGATCTTCCCAATGAGGCCCTCTTGTGCCAAATTTGCTCTTGAGTCTCCCCTGGGAATGCAGATTGTTGATGCTGAAGAAAAAGGCAAACACACAACATCTCGTGTATAGTGTTTGCAGGCTTTGTTTTTTCTCACAAAACGTGAGTGTGTAGCAGGCCTTTGAGGAACTGATGGAAGGGGAACCTGAAATCAATGAAAACACACAGATACCTGTGCATTACAAGGGAGCAATAAGTTTCTAGTGATTAAAAGATTAAAACCCAAACAAACAGCCAGCTAGGATACACGAGTATGAAAGTATACCGAGCGGTATGACGTCCCAGTGGAGGTGGAGGGTGTGGCTGGCCCAGGTGTGTTATTGTAGCTGGTGGGAGCCTAAAGAGACATTAGCAAAATATTAGCAACTTTATATTTCAAGTATTTTTAATGTTTTTACGCCCAGAAGTCAAAAACCACAGATGTGATTGGCAAAGGACAAAAAAGCAGGAAAATGTAGAAATAAAGAGAGATAGGCTACATTTTATGTTTTGTTTTTCTTACAGTATGCACTCTGGTACCTTATTCACATTAAATTAATGTCTTTATCATTGTGACTGCCTCTGTCCTCCATCAGCATAACTCCAGGCCAGCAGGTAAGCCAAGGTGAGATGTCTGACTGAGGACAGAGTTCAAATTATATAATTTTTGCTTTGCTGCTCAGAAAATATTCACGTAATCTTTAACTCACATTTACACACCTTGCTTTTCAGCTCACGAGTTCGTCCCACTTCGTCATTTACCTGTGTGAGTTTTACTGTTTATAGCAACATATGTGCTACACATAAAGTGCATTGGTGCTAGTAGCACATCTCTACTGGCTACCGTAAGCTAGTTTAGTTAAGTTAGCCTTGACAAGAATCCAATGCTACCTGATTTGGAAAACATACTTACCGAGGTGGACTGTGGTAATCCTGTGGCGGTTGCTGTCGCTGTTGCCGTCGCTGTGGAAAAATTTTGGATTGCTGCCAGAACGGCTCTGCCGATATTCTCCGCTAACGCCGATTCATTCCTCGACATGTTTGCAGAGCGACCAGGACCGACAGGAGAGTGTACCGGGTGGAGGCGGGCCAAGGAGCAACATCCTGGGCTGAGCGATGATGCCAACACGGAAGTGTAAAAAGCTGCGGTTCACTGGGTGGCCGCTACGCCTGACTGCAAGAAACAGAAAGTCCCATTGACTCCAATGTTAAAATGCCCAACTTTAGAGCAGAATTAAACCTGTTTACAGCCTGGTACACAACTTGTTTTTTGTCTCAATCGCGTGGTCATTCCTTCATGACAACTCTGAGGGGGGTGAATTTTTTTCTAACTCCCTTGTTTAAGTGATATAGAGGTTTAAAGTTACGCATAATTAGGGACGTGGTCTATTGATGGAAACCTGGGCACAGATGACGGTGCGAGGACAGCTTGTCACTAGCCGCTGGTTAGCTCCCCGCTAGCTGCTCGGGCCACTCGTAGCTTCATGTCGGAGGATCCCCTCCCTGCACTCGACACAAACCATGGCTGGCTGTGCAGCTCATTGAGCTAACAGACCGTCTCACAACTCTGCTGTCAAGTTCTTCCGGTGAGTGAAAATCGAGATTAATCTTATTTTATGTCGAGATGAAGCTGATGTTGTTCAAGCTTGTGTGAGACTGTAGGTTCTCCGCTGAGCAGCACAGCCCGAGGTCCTGAGGCTGCATTATGGAGCTGAACGCTAGTCAGAGTAAACAGGTGCGCACTCTACACAGAGTGGAGACGTGTTTCAATGTAGTAGTTGGGATTATTAGTTACAGCGATCAATGTTGGAGCGTCACATAAAAAACTTCTACGCACATATGTAAGTGTGGTCACAGGAATGAAAGCTTAAATTAGGCTATATTATCTCTTTAGCATGAGTTTTATATCGAGGCTGCTCTATTTGTTAATGTTAAGACTATACGAATCTGGCAAGGGTTTGATGATAATAATAATAATAATTATTATATTTATTTATATTTGTTTCACTTGATGTGTCATCTGTGGTTTCAGTGAATACTGAGTTTGTGTTCCATAATTGTCCACTTTCAAACGCTATTAAACATATCTCACTTGTGTGTTAGAAACGTGAATATGGCATGAAATAGTAACTATATGAATATGAAATAACTTCAAATATAAGTGTAACAAATAGGCCCATCATAACATAAAAAGAGGCAATGCAACAGATTTGAGTATGTGAACTGGGATATCTAAAAAGACTGATGTTATGACATTTGATTGTTTGCATATACATAAGTATGAAGATGATAACCTGACAGATATGTTTTTTTTTACATATTTTTTGTTGGTGTTGTTTTCCTCCAGGTGACTCAGACAGCCTGCACCAGTGGATTTCCAACATGAGACAGAACAGGACTCCAACAAGACTGAACACTGAGTGTCATCACTTATGCACTGACTCCAGGTGCAGACTTGTTTCATACCTCACAAACAATCCAAGCAAAGATAATGTGGAAGAACTCCATACTGCATTGTCTTTTTTTGAATTTTTAAGACAGAAACTTTGTTCATAAGTAACACTTCCTCTCCAATAACGCCATACTTTCATGTTTCCTGTCATTTTATTAGGGATGGACGAGCCTGAAGAACTCAGCTGTGCTGACGGTGTTCTGTCTCTTATGGGGAATACGAAAAATAAAACACTGGGTTTTTGTCTAAAGTGTATCAAATCAGATGGTAAAAGATAATCATTTTTTTAACCATATATACATTTACTCTATTATCCATGACACTTAGCAATGATTGCCAACTCTAAACAGTTGCAGGCCATCTTTTGTTGAGGGAGAAAACATGAAGTGTTGGGCCGATGAAACTTGTGCAGGTCGTCCTCATGTTGAAGCTGCCGATCTCCACCATGTGGCTGCTGAGGACCGGATGAGGTGCTTCAGGGCTTCATCTAATGAAAAGAAGAAACTCACTATAAAAGAATGTATTGTGTTGTATATGTTCCAGCAAAGACTGGTTCTTACAGTTTATTCTGTGTTCAGCAGCACAGATTTCAGACAGAACCTATTTACTGGGCTCTGGGTTTGAACCCTCATAGTCGAATGCACATATTGTAAGCAAGTTTGGATCCAAGTGTCAGCCAAATGAAATGAAATGTACTGAAAGAAATAAAACATAGTACAAATAGATAAAATGTTTTTCTACCTCATCTGTTATATTCAAGGTGATAATCTCCCACAGAGCTGTTGATAACAGTCCACATCAGGTCTCTCCACTTCCCTCAGTGTGAAAATACAATTATATCATTAATATGAGAACTGTTTACAACACAGTTGTGTGGATATTATAATCATATCTAATCTGTCTAATTCACTGTAAAATTCCATAACAGGTTAAATAAACGAGGTGCAATAGTAATGGTGGATATACCAGCCTGTATCAGCACATTTGTGAAACAGTTACTATCACATGCAGCTTACACATGTAGCATATTGATATTAACTTATTAAAATCAAGTAACAACCAAACACAACTCTGTAGTTAACTTGCTTCAATCTGTTCATTAGATGTGTTAAATAAACGGTAATTTTTATTACATATTAAAAACCACTTGAGGCACGTTAGCATATGATTATGATGATAGATAAAGCAATAGGTTTTGTTGTTGTGTAGTTTCAAGGTTACTTACCTCTAGTGAGTTTGTAAAGATCGCGACCATCTGGTAGCAGCTACAGCGCAGCACTAATCGGTTAGCACTCCCGGGGAGCATTGAGACTAGCTCCTTAGCCCTGAGCTAACCAGGAAACCATCGCTCGGCTGTCAGTCTTCACTCGCACTCCTCCTCCATGCCAATTGAAACCAATGGGTGACGTCACGGCTCTCCGTCCATTTATATATACAGTCTATGAGGCGGGCGAACATGACAGATCAGTCAAAGTGCGCCCCCTTGTGTCTGGCTATAGTGGCTACAGGTCATAAGTCCCGCATACTTCCTAAAAGTGACACTAAAAACTCAAAGTACTCTTCAAATAAAGTTTCTCCAAACATGTTTTTGTTATTTTATGTAGTTAATATCACGATAATCCATGTCAAAGAGTCCATTTCCCGGGATAAGATTTATTCGTTATTTGCCTCTATAAACACACTCTGACCTCCTCAAGCTTTTATTTTGTTACTTCCTGTTACCGGCATTTGAATTTGCATATTAGTTAAATATTTAGTTTCACCCTAAACATTTAGATTTAACATTTAGATTTAGATTTAGATTTAATATTTAGATTTAACATTTAGATTTAACATTTAGATTTAACATTTAGATATAGATTTAACATTTAGATTTAACATTTAGATTTACATTTAAATTTAACATTTAGATTCAGATTTAACATTTAGATTTAGATTTAACATTTAGATTTAACATTTAGATTTAAATTTAAATTTAACATTTAGATATAGATTTAACGTTTAGATTTAACATTTAGATTTAGATTTAAATTTAACATTTAGATTTAACATTTAGATTTAAATTTAAATTTAACATTTAGATTTAGATTTAACATTTAGATTTAGATTTAGCATTTAGATTTAAATTTAACATTTAGATTTAGATTTAACATTTAGATTTAGATTTAGCATTTAGATTTAAATTTAACATTTAGATTTAGATTTAACATTTAGATTTAGATTTAGCATTTAGATTTAACATTTAACATTTAAGTGTAACATTTAACATTTGGATTTAAATATTTAAAATATCTCTAAGTTGACAAATATTGTTGTAAATGTGCAAAAAAGTGACTCTCAAAAATTCACACCAGTATTTTAAACATGGTTTGAAGCTAAATGTGACAAAATGTTGCTGTTATTTTCAGCGTGAGC
>JBAMIH010000426.1:0-10088 GCA_038501795.1 Pseudopleuronectes americanus | reverse complement strand
GAAACGGAGGTTGTCCTGTAAAGACTAGAGCCTGCTCTCAACTGAGCTGATAGATAGATAGATAGAGAGATAGATAGATTACTTTATTCATCCCCGAAGGGAAATTAAGTCGTCATAGCAGCCGGTACATTTGAATACAATAAAATACAATACAATACAATACAATACAATACAATACAATACAATAAAATAAAATAAAATAAAATAAAATAAAATAAAATAAAAAGTACTGAGGTAGAAAGAATAAAAACAGAATCACAAGATAAATAGGTAGATAAGGTGCAGTGGCAAGATGATGGTAATAGTACTGATGATATGATGGTAATGTTATTGTTATTGTTAGACAGTATATCAAAATAGTACAGTATAGTACCGGTATATATAGTATATAATATAACATAATAAAATATATATTTATATATGATAGTAATTATACCAATATAATAGCAGTATATATTAATAATGGCAGCAACAGTATATATATATATATAGTATATCAATCAATCAATCAAATTTTATTTGTATAGCCCATATTCACAAATTACATTCATCTCATAGGGCTTTAACAGGGTGTGGCATCCTCTGTCCTTAACCCTCAGCAAGAGTGAGGAAAAACTACTAAAAACCATTTTAACAGGTAAAAATAAGTAGAAACCTCAGAGAGAGCCACATGTGAGGGATCCCTCTCCCAGGACGGACAGAAGTGCAATAGATGCCACGTGTAAAAACATTCATCATTAAAGTCTTTAGCGGCATTGATGCAGTCCCGCTGCAATCATAGTCCATGGTCAGCAACCAGCAGGACCACGATCCAGCATCCAGATCAGAGGCCACTCCAGTCCTCAGTCACCGTCCACCGCCGCCCACCAGGACCCACCACGAGCCATCGCCGTGGCCCTGGTACACCTCCTTTACCCAGTGCCAACGCGACACAGGGTCCGCCACCAGCACCACGATCAGCCCACACGACACAGAGTTCCTTAACTGATGTACACGGCTCTTTATTGATCACGTCATCGTGCGCCGTAAGTGCACCGTAAAACTGTAAGAGATCAAATACACGATCTTTTAATCAATAAAACCAAACATAAGTGTTAAAATAAAATTAACAAACAAATCACCACGTGAGGCAAGTCAGATGCGTTTAGCGACTCCCATTCCGCGCCACCTGCAGCTGAGTAAATCGAACCAGCTCCTTACCTCGTTCCGCTGGCGAGGGGTGTTAAACTTTAGTTTTGGTCCGTAAGGTTTGGATGAGAAATGCCGCACAGCCGGCGACCGGTCTTTGTTACTGCTCCACTGTGTGTCGGGCTGTACGGCAGGTGTTTTATTGCAGTGGTCCGGAAGAGAGGGATGTGGTGCGTCAGTTAAAATGGTCCGCTCCTTCAACTGCAGGTATTCATGCGAGGGGAGTTGCTACGTGTAAGACAAAATAAGCCCAACCCAAAATAATAGAATAAAACAGTAAGCACAAAATGGCATGCATAGCAGACAGTTACACTCCCACCAAATCCTGATATATTCAATTCACCAACTGTACTATACAGGATTTTTAGGCCATATCTAAATTCACCTTTCAATTCACCTCTCTAGGGCTGTTATGCATATGATATTTTTTATGTGCAGCATGTTTATATTATTTGCCCTCGAGGAGGAGCACCAGTTTCTGGACGGGTCTCTCGACCACTGAGGGTTTGGATGAAAGACCTTTGCTTTTTTGCTGCTTTCTGCCTTTTTGACAAGAAATGGGCCAAAGCAATCCATTCCGCTATATACAAAGGGGTCTGAATCTCAATTCGCTCTTTGGGAAGTTCAGCCATCCGTTGCATCTCGGTAGGTCGTCGAAGTTTCCTACATCACACACAAACACGAATCAGCTGGGCCACTAGCTTGCTCCCACCAATAACCCAGAATCCATTCGCTCTGAGTTCCATTTGAGTCTGGCTTCGGCCCTGATGGCAGGTTTTAATATGGCAATGAGCTAAAATCAGCGCAGTGATAGAACTCTCCTTTGGTAGGATTATTGGATGTTTTAGCTCGTGACTAAGAGAAGACTGCTTCAATCTTCCACCAGCACAAATAACTCCATCATGTAGGATCGGGTCGAGGGGAAAGAGATTACTTGATCTTAAAATACTCTTACCCTTTAGAAGCATTTCCAACTCTTTAACAAAGGCTTGCTTTTGAACAAGTTTGATTATAACTTGAGCAGCTCTTTCTCGTTCTCCGATAGTCACAAGCTCACTGTGTTCTCTTTTTAATCCAAGCCTCTTAATCCTTGCGACCACTTTGAGAAGCTTTGTCCAAGAAGAAATCTGACCTATTTGATGAAGGATATCAATTTTCATGTCTAGCTCATGTTTCAGCATGACGCTTAGTTTGGCTGCCACTACAGTCTCTGAGAGTTCTAGCCTTGGTATGCTTGTCACCTTTGTTGGTGCAACTCTTGCTTTGGCCATTGCGAGGCTGCAATGCACTCTACCTTGGTCATCCTTGTACCTGAGGTAAGAGCAGGCCCCGTATCCCGTGCTGCTGGCATCGGAGAAGTGATGTAAATCTGTTCTGATTATGTTGCCAAAGTCTAGTGGGTGGTAACATCTTGAAATGGCAACATCCTTTAACCTCAGAAGGCCGACTTTCAACTCCTCCCACCGTGATCTCAAATCTTCAGGCAAGGGGTCATCCCATCCAAAGCTTCTGCGACATAGGTCCTGCAGTATACACTTTCCGTTTAGGGCAAAGGGGGCGATGAAACCAAGTGGATCATAAAGAGCAGCTACAACTGATAATATACCTCGGCGAGTTGAGGGATGGTCTTTCAATCTGATATTAAAGCTCAAAGTGTCTTCTTCTATTGCCCACTGTATACTATGTGCGTGTTCCGTCGGACTAATGCCCATCTTCAACTCAAAGGGTTCAATGGTTGGTGCTCTTTCTGAGGGTTTCACACAGTCCAAGACCTCCTCTCTATTGGAGTTGAACTTGTGAAGGCGTAGCCCTCCATTGTTGCACAAGTCCTGCGCCTCAACAACCAGTTTCTTAGCTTCCTGAACTGATGCAACACTGGCTAGCCCGTCGTCCACGTAAAAGTTTTTCTCGATGAAAGCCGCTGCGGCTGGATGGTCGACTGCGTGTTGCCGTGCCAGATACTTTAACCCAAAGTTAGCGCATCCTGGAGATGAAGCTGCTCCAAAAAGGTGGACGGCCATCCTATATTCCTGTGGTTCCTTTTCCAGATCTCCATTCTCCCACCAAAGGAACCGTAGATAATTACGACATCCAGGACTGATGAGGAATTGGAACATTTTTCCGATGTCGCAGATGATGGCTACGGCATCCTTCCTGAAACGACAAAGAACTCCTTCGGTTGAACTGGGTGCTGGTTCTGCATCACCTCTCTTAATGATTTCTTCCATGAATGTTTTGTAGTGGTCATGATACTTTTCATTAGCCTTTAACTTCTTCTTCAAACATTGAAGGCGAACGGTAGCTAATTTCTTGTTGTTCGGTAGAAAAGGTGGACTGACACTCTTGAAGGGGAGAGGCATTTCAAAGTGTCTGTTCTCTTTCTGCTTGATATTTTTACTAAGGAACTGTATGAACTGAACATCCTCCTGAGATACATACTTGTCTTCATAGACCCTTTCATTGAAGTCTAACTCCAGGGCTTTCAAAACGTCACTAACTAAAGGGGCAGGAATTTCTTTTACCGCAACTCTGTGAACGAAGTTCTGACTTCCCTGCCTGTCTAGATGGGGATTAGATGAGCCTATGATGCTCCAGCCGAGCTCCGTTCTCTGTGCAAAGGGTTCATTGTCTTTGCCTATGACGGCTTCAAGTGGGGCTAGTGCTAACGGAGAATCATAACCAATAAGCAGTCCTACTTCACAATCTTGAAGCGGTGGCAACATGTCTGCTAGATGTCTAAGGTGAGGCCACGTTTGTGCCGTTTCTCTTGTTGGAATATATGACTTGTCCACAGGAATAAAACTACGAGTGTAGGCTTGCTTTATATGGATATGTTTATCAGAATGAAGACCTCGAACTCGTAGACCTTGGATACTCGTGCTTGCCAGGATGGTGTCGACAGCTGTCATTGTGCTGAGTTTCAGCTTCACTGGTTGAGAGTCCACATCCAGGTCTTGAAGCAAGTCTTCTAGAATAAATGTTGAATCACTCTGTGTATCGAGTAATGCATAGGTGAGAACTTCTCTTTGTGGCTCTTTCACCGACGACACCAGGACTGGGACTATGCTTGAGGTAGCTAGGGCACGTTGAGTTGAGGCATAAGACATGACTTTGAGAGCCTCTTTGCTATGGCCGTCGTCTGTCAGGGCAGAGCCGTTTTTTATCGCGTCCCCTGGTCCTTTCATCCACTCCTCATGCAGGCAAGTGGGATGCCTGCGACCACAGGTATTACATGCATGTCGCCCTTTACAGTCTCTGGTGATATGTCCCTTTCTTAAGCAGCCAAAACAGAGGCGATTTTCGTAGATGAATGTCTTTTTCCCTTCCATGGATTTTGCAGCAAAGGAAGGGCAACTGACAATGCCATGAGTTTCATCCTTGCAGACCACACATGGGGGTCTTCCCCTGTAATTGGCCGTTTCAGGTGCATCTCGGGTGGCGTCCTTTAATTGGGCAGTTGTATTGAGGGATCTGGCTCCCTTTTCGACTGTGGGTTTAAAGTTCAACCAATGTGGGGAAGTGATAGGGTTGCAAGATATCCGGGCCTCTTTGTTCAGGAATGCGGTGAAACTTTTGAAATCAGGGTAATCGCCAGATTTATACAAGTTATCGTCGACAATTCGGGCCCACTTTCGTACGATCCATTCAGGTAGTTTCTGAAGTAGCTTGTGGTTTTCTTCGCAATCGTTCAAGATGTTTAAACCTTTAACGTGTGGGACTGCCTCTGCGCAGCCTTGGAGAAAGTCTGAAAAATCTCTCAGTGCGAAGGGATCAGTCGCACTGATTTTGGGCCATCTGGCGAGCTTGTCTCTGAAGGCCTTCTGAATGAGGAATGGGTTTCCGTATCTCTCATGTAGGACCTTCCAGGCGCCTGTATAAGCGTCCTCTGAGTTCCTGTAGAAGAAGCCTTCCACCGCTTTGCGGGCTTCTCCGACGAGGTAGATCTTAAGGTAGAACATCTTCTCGCTTGGTGAGAGAGGTTTCGAATCGATAAGGGTTGCAAAAGACATCTTCCATTCAGTGAACTTCATAGGATCGCCGTTAAATGTTGCTGGCTCAGGTACGGGCAAGCGATTTATGCTGAGAGAGCTGGCTATTGCTTGGGCCAGAGAGACGGTGTCTTCGGATGTAGTTGCTCTCAGAGGTGCTCGTTGAGGTCGAAATGATGACGCATTTGGATTCAGCTGAGCTTCGTATTCGATCTCCTGGTGAGCAGCGTCCGATTCATGGTTCATCCCTTTTTTGCAGTCATCTTCGAAGCTGTTATAGGCTCTTACTCTAGCCGCTGCTACCTGGACTTCCTTCTCTGCCTTCAGCTGCTGCAGGTTCGTCCTTTCCTCTTCTAGGTTGGATTGTCTCTCTGTCCTTTTACGCTCCACCTCAGTCAACATGGCCGCCTCTTCGAGTTTCCATTCGCTTTCCAGTGTTCTGAGCTTGAATTGTTGACTTAGAATGTCCTTTGTCGCCTTTACCTCTTCTTGCTTGGCTGCGAGTTTTACTGTAACAGCCCCCCCCGCTTCACCAAACACGACACAGAGTTCCTTAACTGATGATCACGTCATCGTGCGCCGTAAGTGCACCGTAAAACTGTAAGAGATCAAATACACGATCTTTTAATCAATAAAACCAAACATAAGTGTTAAAATAAAATTAACAAACAAATCACCACGTGAGGCAAGTCAGATGCGTTTAGCGACTCCCATTCCGCGCCACCTGCAGCTGAGTAAATCGAACCAGCTCCTTACCTCGTTCCGCTGGCGAGGGGTGTTAAACTTTAGTTTTGGTCCGTAAGGTTTGGATGAGAAATGCCGCACAGCCGGCGACCGGTCTTTGTTACTGCTCCACTGTGTGCCGGGCTGTACGGCAGGTGTTTTATTGCAGTGGTCCGGAAGAGCGGGGATGTGGTGCGTCAGTTAAAATGGTCCGCTCCTTCAACTGCAGGTATTCATGCGAGGGGAGTCGCTACGTGTAAAACAAAATAAGCCCAACCCAAAATAATAGAATAAAACAGTAAGCACAAAATGGCATGCATAGCAGACAGTTACAAGCACTATGCCCCCTCCGGACCGTCACCCAGCTGCCCTGGGCTCCCTGCTGCACGGGACTAGTCAGGGGACTGCTAGTTGAAGCTAAGCTACGTTCTCAATCTTCTGTTTTCTCAATCCACAAACAGATACCGCAGTACCCATGATAAATGTGAAATTCTTTCTGCATTTACTCATTCAATTTTAAATATATAGATACATAACAGAGCGAGAACTCCACACAAAAATCTAATAAAAATTAAAACAACCTCTGCAACAACACAGGGAACTAAGACTTTTAAATGTGGTCTTTTAAACATTAGATCACTATCAACTAAGGCTCTTTTAGTTAATGAACTAGTCTCTGACTACAACCTAGATGTATTGTCCCTCACTGAGACGTGGCTGCATCCTGATGAATTTGTCAGTCTAAATGAATCTACTCCCCCCAGTCATATAAATGCACAGGTTCCCAGAGAATTTGGGCGAGGAGGTGGAGTTGCTGCTATTTTTAACTCCAGTCTATCAATTAATCCAAAACCTAAACTTAACCTAAGCTACAAATCATTTGAATGTCTGGTTCTTAGTCTTCCACGCCAATCCAGGAAACACCAACAGCCAATCATATTTGCTGTAGTTTACCATCCTCCCAGGGCTTATACTGAATTTTTAACGGAATTCCCTGAGTTTTTATCAAACTTAGTCCTAAAGAGCGATAAAATTATTATTGTTGGTGACTTTAATATCCATGTTGACAATAAGAAAGATTACCGTAGCGTAGCATTTAATTCAATACTAGACTCAATTGGTTTCAGTCAGTGTGTGCACCAACCGACTCTGTTGTAACCACACACTTGACCTTATATTATCGTACGGTGTCGGAATTGAACATTTAACAGTCCTCCCGCACAATCCAGTTCTATCAGACCATAATTTAATAACCTTCCATTTTTCAATAAATGAATATATGCCACCAATAAAAAACTCATTTTCTAGATGTCTACCTGATAGTGCTGTAGCTAAATTTAAGGAAATAATTCCAATTACATTTAAACCCGTATTATCCGTAGATATAAAGAACAAATTCTTTAAAAACCCGAGCTCCATTGAGATCGACCACCTCGTCGATAGCTCTGCAGACTCATTACGATTAACATTAGATTCAATAGCGCCTCTAAAAAAGAAAAATGTCAAACATGGTAAATTAGCTCCGTGGTATAATTCCCAGACAAATGAGTTAAAACAATTATCAAGAAAACTAGAAAGGAAGTGGCGCTCCAGCAACCATGTTGAAAACCTCATAGACTGGAAGAATAGTGTTAAAGAATATAAAAAGGCTCTCCACAAAGCAAGAGCAGCCTACTATTCAAAACTAATAGAAGAGAATAAAAACAACCCCAGGTTTCTCTTCAGCACTGTAGCCAGGCTGACAGAGAGTCACACCTCCACCGAACCCAGTATTCCTCGATCCCTAAATAGCAATACCTTTATGACCTTTTTTAATGATAAAATTCTAACCATTAGAAATAAAATCAACAATCTCCTGCCCTCAATTGGCACTAATACCCTCCCAATAACAGAAATCTCAGAAATGGCTGAGAATCCTAACCATTATTTAGACAGCTTCTCTCTGATCACTTGTGATCAGTTTACCAAAATAATCTCAGGTTCTAAACCAACAACCTGTATCTTAGATCCCATTCCTACAAAATTACTTAAAGAAATTCTGCCCCTAATTGATAGTTCGTTACTTAACACAATCAATCTGTCATTATCATCAGGTTATGTACCACAGTCTTTTAAAATAGCAGTAATCAAACCCCTTCTCAAAAAACCCACCCTAGACCCAGAGGTTTTAGCCAATTACAGACCAATATCTAATCTCCCCTTCATGTCTAAAATCTTAGAAAAAGTGGTAGCCAATCAGCTGTGTGAGTTTCTCCAGGAAAATAATATATATGAAGACTTTCAGTCGGGGTTTAGAGCCAATCACAGCACAGAAACAGCCTTGGCAAAAGTCACTAATGACCTTTTAATAGCCTCAGATCAGGGACTTGTGTCTGTCCTCGTTCTGTTAGATCTCAGTGCAGCATTCGACACAATTGACCATCAAATTTTATTACAAAGACTCAAACAGTTAATTAAAATTAATGGAACTGCCCTTAATTGGTTTAAATCTTATTTTTCTGATCGCTCCCAATTCGTGCAAATTAATGATGAGACATCTGTGCGCACCAAAGTTAACCATGGTGTTCCACAGGGCTCTGTGCTCGGCCCAATTTTATTCTCATTATATATGCTTCCACTAGGAAACATTATCAGGACACACTCGGTAAATTTCCACTGCTATGCGGATGACACCCAGTTATACTTGTCAATAAAACCTGAACAAAGTAATCAATTAACTAAACTTCGAGCATGTCTCAAGGACATAAAAACCTGGATGACCCGCAATTTTCTCTTATTAAACTCAGACAAAACAGAGGTTATAATACTTGGCCCCAAACACCTTAGAGATAAATTATCTAATGATATAGCTGCGCTAGACGACATTGCCCTTGCTTCCAACGAAACAGTCAGGAACTTGGGAGTGATCTTCGATCCTGATTTATCTTTTAATAGTCACTTAAAACAAATTTCTCGGACTGCCTTTTTCCACTTGCGTAATATTTCAAAAATCAGGCATGTCCTTTCGCAAAAAGATGCAGAAAAACTAGTCCACGCCTTCGTTACATCGAGACTGGACTATTGTAACTCATTATTATCAGGCTCCAGCAGTAAGTCGTTAAAGACTCTACAGCTTGTCCAAAATGCCGCAGCACGTGTCCTGACAAGAACAAAGAAAAGAGAGCACATTTCTCCAGTATTAGCTTCGCTACACTGGCTTCCAGTTAAATCTAGAATAGAATTTAAAATTCTCCTCCTCACCTTCAAGGCCCTTAATAATATAGCGCCTTTTTACCTTAAAGAGCTGTTAGTACCTTATAAACCCTCTAGAGCACTCCGCTCCCAGAATTCAGGCTTACTTGTCGTCCCTAAAGTCTCTAAAAGTAGAGTAGGAGCCAGAGCTTTTAGCCATCAAGCCCCTCACTTGTGGAATAATCTACCAATTTCAGTTCGGGAGGCAGACACCATCTGTTTGTTTAAGAGTAGGCTCAAAACCTTTCTTTTTGATAAAGCTTATAGTTAGAGTTAATTAGTGAGGCAGAACGTAACTTGCTCTATTTAATGACATATGACACACGGAGCTTCTTTTTCCAGCTTCTCCTTCCTCTTCTCCATCCCTAACCCCTTCCCCGGGGTCCCTTTGCTTTAACACCCGCAGATCCAGGGCCTCTGTGGCCGCACCATGGATTGCTGTTTGTGGATCGCGCATCGGGGGTCGCAGTGGTGGACCCAGTGTGGCGGATTCTGTGTCGTGTGGGCTGATCGTGGTGCTGGTGGCGGACCCTGTGTCGCGTTGGCACTGGGTAAAGGAGGTGGACCAGGGCCGCGGCGATGGCTCGTGGTGGGTCCTGGTGGGCGGCGGTGGACGGTGACTGAGGACTGGAGTGGCCTCTGGTCTGGATGGTGGATCGTGGTCCTGCTGGTTGCTGACCATGGACTGTGATTGCAGCGGGACTGCATCAATGCCGCTAAAGACTTTAATGATGAATGTTTTTACACGTGGCATCTATTGCACTTCTGTCCGTCCTGGGAGAGGGATCCCTCACATGTGGCTCTCTCTGAGGTTTCTACTTATTTTTACCTGTTAAAAGGGTTTTTAGTAGTTTTTCCTCACTCTTGCTGAGGGTTAAGGACAGAGGATGCCACACCCTGTTAAAGCCCTATGAGATGAATGTAATTTGTGAATATGGGCTATACAAATAAAATTTG
>JBAMIH010000424.1:0-10631 GCA_038501795.1 Pseudopleuronectes americanus | reverse complement strand
ACTGCTGTTATACCTTTTTAGTTTTAGCATGTCAGAATTTAAACATTAAAGGTAAACGCCTTAAAATACATTTGTTTATGTCTGCAATTGTAATTTGTTCTTGGTCTTTGACGTTTAGAAGCTGCATTGAAATGAATGATACATCTTTAGTGAGAAGAGTTGCCAGGGTTTTTTGGAAAGCTCTTGTATCAGACAGAATAGACTGATGTATTCAGCCTCTTGAAAGGCAAACGGTGGAATCAAGATGTATTAGCGAGGACTGAAAGTGATGGCGCTCTTTATTCAGATGTTGCTAAGCACACACTTTTCTAGCCATTCAAGGAGCAAAGACCTGTTCAGGTGTAAAATACCAAAGAGTCGAGCTCTTCTCACTGAATTCACACAAACACTGATCACTGATCAGCTTGTGTTTTTAATACAAAGTCTTCACGAGCTTGAGCATGAGCGGTTTACCCAAGAGCTAACCGGGAACTGTTGGTCTGTTCGATGGACCTTGTGATTCCAGTCAGCAGTCACGTCTCGTGGGGGTTGGGTTGAGAGATGAGAAATGGGGAGGAGAAAAGTGATTGGTGGAAACCAAAACTACCAAACTGTCCCTTTAAGGAAAGTGATTGAATTTGTTCTTCTCTGGCCCAATGTCCAATCCTCCAAAGAGTTTGGTGCAACTCTGTCTTTCACTTTTTATGTAATCCTGCTCACAAAAACACAAAGCAAACAAAGAGACACAGAGGCAACAAATGTCTTTGCTTCGTCCGAAGCCATCCAAAGCATGTGATGTCAACACTATGTCACAGGTGCTGGACAAGTATCCTGGGACTACCTGGCTGGGAGACAGGTCCCGTAGCACCCAGTCATGCCCAGGGGAGTGGCCTGTGTCTTACCACGGGACGTCAAAGGAAGGTGCTGACGGCATCATCGAAGATCACTACAAGGTTTGATTACATATCCATCGTTATCAGTGTGAATGCTGTAGAATCACACATTCACATTATTTAACCCAGTAACTGCATGAATGAGAACACTTTACATTTCAGCATATGGTTCTTTTGATTTAAATGTCCGGTAAATCCAACCAGCTCTGATATTTCTGCCTCAACTCAGTTTAATAGGAGGCAAATAAAAATTTGTGCTGAGCGCAAATTCAATTTAAAACACACTCCTTTTGAGTTTCACATTTAATTTCAAAAGTCCTGAATGAAGCCTCCCTCTGATGACAGATTTCAAACCACAAAATGTAAACTGATCGCCTCTTTTTATTTACCTTTTTTATTTAAGAGTAACAAATATAATTTGAAAGCTAAAAACTACATGCAAACAATGACAAAAACATTGAAGGCCAGAGGGCAAAAAGAAAAAGACCACGATGTGATTACCGTTAACGTTGCTTAGACAATGAAACACTGTATTTCAATGATGCTACTGTAATATAATCATTGTTGTAATTGTTAAAATTATTGTTATAAATGTTATTGTACAAATGCCATGAATGTTAATAAATTCTGATTCTTACTTCTTTTTAACAGCCAGGACGAGGGCAGGTCCATGGCAGGGGGATTTACTCCACACCGGACATAAGTGTGGCGGACAGCAACTACGCCAAAACGTTCACCAGCAAGAATGGCAAGACGTACAAAGTGGTTTTGCAGAATCGAATCAACCCCGAGTACAGAGAGAAGACCAATACCGACCTCTACTGGCTGGTCCCCATCCCACAGGGAACATCAAAAGCAGAAGAGCAGGCTATGGCAGAGAGGGCCATCCGTCCTTATGGCCTTCTGCTGAAAGAGGTCTAACAGAGGAAGGTCTCTCTCTCACACATACACACACACACACACACACACACACACACACACACACACACACACACACACACACACACACACACACACACACACACACACACACACACATTCACACACACATATCAGGCCAGTTGTTGGGCTTTAAAACAATTTCCTGTGTTTTTATCGTAATATGAAAAAGTAGTCCGATGCTGCCACATGTAATTTGCATATCCAGATGAATATGGAAACATAATATCTCATCTGTATGTGTGCTTTATATACGGATCATGGAATAAACGACATGCTATTTACCTGCTCTGTCTCCTTTTTTCAAAAAGCTATGATTCATAAGATCAAGTTTTAAATGAATTTGTCTCTCCAATCCATGTCTCTTCACTCCATAAAGATTGTTTACAGGCATCACAAGCGGGTTTCAGACATGATCTCCAGAAATAGTCTGGAGAATGGGGTCCAGAGTTTCTCCAAAGTTTTCTCTTTCACACATGAAGAACGAAGCAGGAGATTCTCCAGACGCTTTCATAACAACACTGGAATCTTGGGAACATTCAGTCAAGGGGTAGAGCATACATCTGCTGAGGAGATCACGTGTCTTTGCTTACAGCACATTGTCGGTCCTCGCCCCCAAAAGCTCTGTTAACACCTTCAAAAGTGTCTTCTATGTGTATGCCATCTATGCCACCGCTTTTTCATCCTGAGATATATGTTTTATTTTTGTCTGTTTGTAAAAAAAGAAAAATCAGTTATACATCTGACGAGCAGGAGAAACTCTCACTTGGACAGTTGCGTTCTTACACACAGCCCCTCTGGAGAATGTCAGTTCACCTGGAGTACAGTGCATGTCTGCAAAAAGCTCTATTGTTCCTACGTTTCTGTTGAAAATATTCTTGGGTGAAAAGCACATGAAACAATAAAGAGCTTTAGATACGTGTAACTGACAAAAACAAACATTAATGATGTCCACAATCGGGCTGATTCTTACCTCTACATTGTTCTTTCTTGTGTGTGTGTGTGTGTGTGTGTGTGTGTGTGTGTGTGTGTGTGTGTGTCCGCGGCGCTTCCCGGAGCGAACCCGGCACCTGAATCTGCTGACTGCAGACTGAGTCCAACGTGTGGTTGAGGCCGCGCTGAGTTAAATCTGTGATCTGTATCATTCCAGCAACAAGAGGAGAAGTGAAACACTCCAGTCCTGCTCCGACCTGGTATCAACATCCATCCTGAGAGATCTGATCACAAGTGGACACACCTAAATGCGTCCTGACTGTATTTCACTGCCTGGATCTATATCTAAATAAACACGTGTCATTTCTGTCCTCGATGACAAAATTATGCTGTTTTTACTCAGTTTCAAGATTCAAGATTGTGTGTGTGTGTTTGTGTGTGTGTGTGTGTGTGTGTGTGTGTGTGTGTGTTGTGTGTGTGTGTGTGTGTGTGTGTGTGTGTGTGTGTGTGTGTGTGTGTGTGTGTGTGTGTGTGTGTGTGTGTGTGTGTGTGTTAAAGTTGTATCGCCCCGTTAACATACGTCACACTCGGCATTGATCTTAAACCATCAAAGGTCAAAGGCACATACCTATGATATGGGTCTCGTGGTGGTAACAAAGGCATGCATTTGTTTAATGTGGGACTTCATCTCTATACATCCCATTAAGAACAAGATATTTAAGTTGTACACTTGACAGATCTTCAGAAAAGTTTTTACCACAAGTCTGTCGGGTGTAACCAATCTTCCTTCACCATGGGAGACACAGTGATGGACGGCCACTGTTCCAGCAGCTCGGGGGTGGGTCCCACCATGCCGAGTGACTCTCCTGTGGACCGGCCCAGAGAGCAAGGTAGGAGCAAGCAACAGTTAAGCTTGTACTTGATACAAATAAGATTAATTAGAAATGATTCCTCACACTTTTGTTAGATCAGATGCAAAAGGTAAAAATAAAAATGACATCAGAATGTCTGAAGGTATTTCATTTGTTACACAAAATACCACATATCTATTTTCCTTGCTGAATTTGCTGGGATGTTTTAAGTGACCTACTCCTACAGGATGGTTGAGAATTATTATCTGGAAATAATTCCTCTGCTTTGTCAACTTCCTGCTGGCTCCTGTTTCTGTATGGGAGTGTGGGAGAGCACAACTTGTTTTGTGATATAATGAGTAGTAATCTGAATTGTTCAGGGGAAATTACAAACTCTTTTGTGTCAGATTATACTTAAATGGACATTGTTGCAAATATATATATATAGGTATTTGTCCTCGATCTGGTAAATACATTAAATGTGATATAAGCAATGATGTCCCTCTGTTTGTCCAGTGATCAGCAATGGTGACGACATTGAGTCTCTGCAGAAGGTCCTCTTCTCTCCAGACCGCCTGATTCTGAAGTGGACCCAGGTTCACGGCATTGGTGCCGGACTTAAGAACATGGGGAACACATGCTTCATTAATTCAGCCTTGCAGTGTCTAACCTACACGCCTCCATTGGCTAACTACTTGATGTCAGGCGAGCACGCTAAACATTGTGAGTTCATTGTTTCATGGTGGAAATTTGCACCCATGTTTTTGTGTATTTGTACGGTGATACAATACATATAAGTTTAGTACCGTCTGTGAGCTGTTTTCATGTCTGAATAATGTCTTACTTATCAGTGTTTTCTTGAATATTTTCCTGCACCAGGTCACATGTCTGGGTTCTGTATGATGTGTTCCATGGAAAACCACATCAGTGAGGTCTTTTCCAATTCTGGGAAAGTCCTCAAGACCGTTGGTGTGGTTAATGAGCTCCACAGTAAGTATATGTGAACCTAGAATGCTGAAGTTGTGCCCTTATACAAAACATTTACCTAAAATGAATGACAGGAGGCGCTGTGCTGCTGTTTACCTTTTCATTTTGGAGGGAATCTATCTAGTGGGAGTATAAATTTAATTATTTTCTTTTAAATATTTGTTGGTATTTACCAAGCTTATATATCCTCCTCCATTGTGTTTTTTTCCCTCACAGGGATCTCAAACCATTTCAACATTGGAGAAGAAGGGGATGCCCATGAATTCCTGCGGTACACAATGGCTGACATGCAAAAGTCCTGCTTACCTGGAACCAAGTAAGTTTGAGCCGAAGCTGTTTCATATATGAAAGTGATGAGACGCAATCATGTTTACTTTTAAAGGTTGTTCCAATATATTCAATATTTTTCTTATTAGATTTACAGGTCATGATCTTAAGTAAGGCAAGTGAAATGAGAAGGACATTTTTTTATCTAGACATTTGGTCAATCCACTGAGCATTTTAGAGTCCATCTTGGATAAATCCTGCATAAAAATACCATGTAGATTATCCAAAGTATTCTTTTTTTACTGCTGAAATATAGGAAATCAGTGCTGAGCAATGTTGCCAAGTAGGTTTTGTACCAATATGAAGCCTCCATGCACTTTAACTTAAAGTTAAGAGCAGGGTATATTTAATAGATGCACTGCTGGCCATTGTGGTTTTCAGAAGACTCTTAAATAATAATTTTAACAATGGCAAGGATCAAGTCAGTTCTCATTCTGTACTAGTAGCTGGCCTCTCCACTAATCACTCTTTGGTCTAATTCCTCCCCTTTATCTCCTCTGCTTTTTGGGGCTGTAACATTTTGAAACTTCTCACTGGGAAATACTAGAAATTTGACATTTCTCTTTTTCAGTATAGACCGAAAACATTGATTTGTTTTGTGATATAATATCTTATATATATTTCTGTCACAGATTGGACAGGCAGAGACAGGAGACTACATTTAATCCATCAAGTATTTGGAGGGGAACTCAGGTCCAGAGGTAAGACATAAGTGTTAATATTATTTTCATGATTTATTCTTCTTATTCATGTTTTTTGTTTCTTCTCTGACGATAATCCCTGTCTTGTCTTTTTATTTTCCAGTTAAATGTTTAGACTGCAAGGCAGAAGTTGATAGTTTTGAAACCTATTTAGATATCCCACTTGCTATCCAGGTAATTCCTCAAAATTCTCAAGTCACTTGTGAGTCTGATTTACTGCAAATGTGTGACAAAATGTCTATTATAATAGTTCAAGACTCTCAAAATAGATTTGTCTCTCCACGCAGAAGGCTTCAAGCCTCTCAAAGGCGCTAAGGGAATTTGTTAAGCCTGATGTTCTAGATGGAGATAACGCCTACAGTTGCTCCAAGTAAGTTGTGAGATGATTAAAAAAATCATCAGTGTTTTTATTTATTTATGTCAGTTTGTCAACTAACCACTCAACATTTGTCCCCCTAAGGTGCCAAAAAGAGGTCACAGCCTTGAAGGGATACACTTTCCACCAGAACGCCAACGTGCTGATGTTCCTGCTCAAACGCTTTGACTCAATCAGAAAGCGAAAGATCACAAAGGTACACTATCACAGATTCAGAGTCATGCTACAGTCATAGTGTGGTTCCACTAAGTAGTAAAGGTCCAAATTTGATTTGTGGTTTGATATTAAGCGGTTGCTCTGTGTCCAATAGGATTTCAAATATCCAGAGTACCTGGAGATGCAGCCGTTCATGTCTCAGACTCAAGGAGAGACCCAACTCTACAGCCTGTACGCTGTGATGGTCCACTCTGGATACAGCTGTCAGCACTGGGACATTACTTTTGTTATATTAAGGTATGGGCAATGCTACAGATCACTGTTCTACTCTAAATGTAAATCCCCACTAAATAGACTGAACTGAGAAAAGACTAAAAATACAAAACTTGGAAACATTTATGAATAATATTCTATTGTAATATGTCTTAAAACACATTTGTATATGGTTATATTTGTACTTAGATTTCTCACCTTAAATAATAATTTCCAGAGACTGAGTAAACATTTGGATAACAAGGATGAATCTGTTGTCAAACCTGCTGACACTTCTGTTGTTTCACAGTGGAGCGATGGTAAGTGGTACGAGATGAACGACGCTACTGTGTCAGTGAGTGACATCAGGACTGTTCTCAACCAGCAAGCCTATCTGCTATTTTACATTAAGTGAGTAACCATAATAGTCTGTCATTTATTTGGTTGTAAATTAACTTCAACTTAACTAGAAATGTATCAAAAAACGTTTTAACTGAGGAGTAACTAAAGTAACTTAGAATATGCTTTTACCAGAACATTCTTTATAAAAAGGTAGCATTTTGATACGCTACTGATTGCCATTCTAATTATTTATCCATTTTGATGAGAAGATGGTCTGAAAAAAAATTAATAGGTCATGTAAATGTATCTCATTGCTAATGTGCCTTCCTTTCTGTATCATCAGGTCCAGTGATGGGGAAAAAACCGCGGACTGCAGTCCCATGAACCACAACCCTGACCTCCCTGGTCAGACACCAGAACGCCCGGTGGTGAAGCCATGCATCACAAAAACCATCCCTCACAACAACACAGGCTTTAGAATTCCCAAGCTGCCCCAACATACATGACCAAGGTACTGCACACATGCTAATGTCAAACTCATTGTGGGATTTTATTTATCATGTTTCAGTTTCTAGTTGGTGCTGTCTACCTATGATTTTATAACTAAATATTTTCTTGTGAATCTCATGTTTCCTTCTCAGGAGCACTCTGTTCGTCACTGGTAAAGGATCTCTGAGGGACTCTCCCAAAAGCTCCCAAGCCTAGCACCAGCCGTAGTGTTGGATAAAATGCTCTCATACCCTCATGCGCATCCTCGCCCTCCTCCTCCCTCCTCCCCTCCTCCTCCTCCACAACCAGTCAGCCGGCCCAAAGTGATCCCAGAACCCTAAAATGCTTCAGAAGCTTTCATCTTTGATTAGTCAATGCAAGCCGAACCCCCCATCCTTCTCCTCCTCCTCCTCCCCCTCCAGCTCTCTACCCCCCTCACAGTCTACCTCAGACGTCCACTCACACGCTCTGGATAATGGCTGCTCAGCTAAGTCTCACCTCAACAGAAACAACGGAACAGGAGGCGTCTTTGAGGAATCTCCTCAAGCCACAAACAGAGAGTCAGAAGTGCACCATGATGGCAACGGGATAATGATTGGCGTTTCTACATCACGCCAAAACCGACCCAAAATGAATGAACACAACAACTCTAACAAGGTAACATGCTTTGTGTTATTACCATCGCTTTATGTTCATTATTTGTGTTGAACAGTTTTTTTGAATGAAAACTTATCTATTGTTTTCATGTCCTTCAGATCTCTGGCAGTGATCATGGATCTTTGTCCTCTGTGGCTACCATTGTTGCTTATGGTTTAGATGGTGACCATGGTCCAACAAGGTAATGTAGCATTCTGACCGTGAGCGAGACACGTTGTATTTATTTATTTTATTTGGTGAATTATTAAGTTCTAATTGTAATTATCCTAAAGGTTTGATAGAGCATTTCTAATCTGCTTGTCTGTTTGTTTTTCCTAGCAAAGTGGCTTATAATTCAGCTTCGTCATCAATGACCAGTTCTTCTCGATCCATCCATCCTGCTGCCAGTGAGAGCCAGCACCCCCCCACTCACAAAAGGGCTAAATATGCTCAAGAGAAAGTTAGCATAAGAAGAGATGGATCCAAGAATCTACCAGAGAAAAACAGGGCGTCCGCAGGGATAGAAGGAAGAAGGGACGCCAAGCAGCAGAAACAGTCAGAGCCAAGTTCTAGTGGCAGCCATGGACAATATTCCCGAGACAGAGACAGGCTGCACTCTGACTTCAGCAGGGACAGAGTCTACAGAGACCGGAGCCCAGTTCGGGAGAGAGACGGTGCTCGGCACCGGCACAGACGGGAGTACAGAGATCGGAGTAATCGCTTGCACAGTGATCATTTGTCTCCTCACGACCGAGATTACAGAGACCGGGACTCTGCGCGTCGCTATGAGCAAACTGTCCACCACCCCAGGGAGAGCTACCGTGAGAGGTCCCCTCACCATTACCCCCGCCACCGATCCAGAGATGATAGGGACTCTGCACGTCGCTATGAGCAAGCTGTCCACCACCACAGGGAGAGCTACCGCGACAGGTCCCCTCACCATTACCCCCGCCACCGATCCAGAGATGATAGGGACTTTGATCCGAGGGGGAACTGTCGCAAAAACCGGGATGAGCAGCAGAGACCCGACTCCCGGGTTACGAAGAGCTACAGCAGGGAGAGGAACTCTTACCCTTCTAAAGAGGAGACTTCCGTTCCTGCCACAGTGTCAGATGGGTCAGTGGCTCAGTACGAAGGCTCTCCGGGTCTACCTCCTCACTTCATGTCGATATTAGCTCCAAACCGAGTCTATCGACCTCACAAGAGGGCTGCTGATAATCTGATCAGAGAGACAAACGACAGCCCTGAGGCCTGTGTCAAAGATCAACCCAGAGAGAGCGGGTGAGCGATACTATTGATCCATCTTTACAAGGAGAAAAATGCTGACCATTCTGTGTTCAACTTCTCAAATGCAAAGTTAGCTGCTTTTCTTAATCTGTAATTAAATGGCCTTCTTAATTTTTAGTTTGGGCCTTTAAGTCAAGAGAACAGGACATTTGAAGATGACACCTCAGACTCTGTTGTTGCAATGGCACTTTTTCTTGATATTTTAATAAATGTTTCACATGGTTAATCAATAATTAAAGCCCTTTAGACAAAGCATTAGATCTCAGTTAATTGTGGATTAAGACTAATCATGCGTTTTCCACTTGATCCTAGAAATTATGACGTGGATTCAGACAAAATGTCTGAAACAAAAAAGAAGAAGAAGAGAAAGAAGCGGCAGCGGGATGACGTGTCCACGCAGCACAGCCCAGGCACCGCACAGAGGCTCCAGAACACAAGCAGCTTGGAACCTAAAAGCTGCAAGCGGAAGTTAGGTCCAATCCACTCTGTTGTTGCAATGGCACTTTTTCTTGATATTTTAATAAATGTTTCACATGGTTAATCAATAATTAAAGCCCTTCAGACAAAGCATTAGATCTCAGTTAATTGTGGATTAAGACTAATCATGTGTTTTCCCCTTGATCCTAGAAATTATGACATGGAATCAGAAAATATTGCTGAAACAAAAAAGAAGAAGAAGAGAAAGAAGCGGCAGCGGGATGACGTGTCCACGCAGCACAGCCCAGGCGCCGCACAGAGGCCCCAGAACACAAGCAGCTTGGAACCGAAAAGCCGCAAGCGGAAGTTAGGTCCCATCATCGAGGACCATTCAAGTCTATATATTTTTTCACCAGAAAAAAAAACCCGCCACTGATTCTCCAGGGGCATCAAATACTGACTCTGTGAGAGGGCTTCCTTTTTACTGATCATCACTGTTTGCTCTATTACTGTCAATGCTAACAAACTGTTTCCCTTCTCGATACCGATTCCAATACCTGGACTCTTGGTATTGGCTGAAGTGGACGTTTTAGCTGTGGGACTATCCTGTGTGAAATGTTCAGTTTATAGATTCAATTACTCTGACCCGGCACTTGTACAGTATTGGAGGCATTTCTGATGTTGGTAGCCCAGTATCTCTACATGTTTTGTTTCACAAGATGAGGATTTTTGTCGTCTCGCCTCTCTCAAAACTCTTTCACTTGCTCATTTTGTAAATGTTTATAAAGATAGCATCCAATGTTTATCACTGCTGTGGCACATGTGTGTTTGCTTTTTAATGAAAAATAAAATTTGTGTCTTCTAGCATCATAAAAGAATACTGTGAATTAAATTATTTAAGTTATTTTATTTTATATGCACCAAAAGATCCTGTATCTGGATTAGCAGTAGATGTTTTGATTGTTTTGCTTTTGTTTTTAGAACAACACTTGTAAATTTTGACCCTGTTCTTTGGAGAATGGATTGATTTTTTTCGTTTTTCAACTTTGGACAGACGTTTAAAAAA
>JBAMIH010000423.1:0-10672 GCA_038501795.1 Pseudopleuronectes americanus | reverse complement strand
AACCCTTTGATACACAACATGGGTCAAAAGTGACCCGAACAAGTTTTAATTGTAAATATCTTTGCAATAAATGTATTTCATCATTCAGAATTCCAGGACTTCCTCATTTAACTTGTTTTTGATCATCACAAATTCTTATTTTCATTTGTCCTTTTTTACTTTTTTAATAAAAATCATTTTTGTATGACTACCCCTCTAAGGCACGACATGGGTCAAAATTGACCCGTATTCATTTCACATGTTATTTCATGCATGGCTGTGCTTCTTTGCTATATCTTTTAAAATCTATTTATTTAATCATTTAATATTACAAAGTATTCTTAAAAATATCTTGTTTTTGATTACCACAAATCATTATTTTCATTTTCTCTGTCTTAATTTTTGAACTAAAATAGTTTTTGTATTAATACATCAGGTTTACACACATGGGTCAAAAATGACCCATGTGTGCAAGTGTGCATTTGATAGGAACCTTTGATTTGTAAATGTGTGTAGTTAGGTACATGTTTACTGTGGACAACTTTTCACATGCCACACTTGTGAAAAGATAACTGCGCATAACATTTGAACATTACTTCCCTCTACTGGTGGGAAAGAGAAATATGTCCAATATTATTAGCTAGCTGTAACCATATTCTCATTTTGCTAGCTAATGTTAGCTTATGTAAGCTAGGTCAATTCTAGCTAACGATAGCTAGGTCAACATGTCATTCTATTCTAGCCCGCTAATGTTAGCAACTGTCAGCTAGGTCAACAAAATACAACTTGAAATAGAACACTATATTGTATACTGTATACTTTATCAACTGATTGTTGAAAATATTATTTTGATTTTCTTCATCCACAGTGTTAGTATGGCTCGTCACAGTCATTCAAGATTTACAGCTGAACAGGTCCTACAGATGCTAAATGAAGAACAGGATGAAGATGAAGCAATTCTTGATCCTGATTCTGAGTCTGACATCTCTGATGCTGATGACCTAGACTATGTGCCACAGGGTCAAGCTGGAGTTGTAGTCGTGTCTAGAAATCAAGCTCTCCTAGATGAAAAAGACTCTTTGGATGAGATCGAAGACTCGTCTGATGAGTCCTCTGAAGAGGAAACTCAGACCCAGGCCAATAGACTGAGTAAAAAGGGGTCTTACTGGAATGAGCATCCCCCCACTCAGGGAAGAGCAAGAAGCCACAACATCCTGAGGAGCTGCCCAGGACCTGCATCTGGTCAAACATTTTCACCGAAAGATGCCTGGGATTTATTTATTAGTGACAACATCATTGAGGAGATTGTGAAATGCACCAATTTAGAGGGACGAAGAGCAGCAGCAGCAGCTGCAAAAGAAAAAGAGTGGAGATACGTTGACAAAGTTGAATTCATGGCCTTTATTGGTTTGACGCTCCTTGCAAGGGGGGACAAGAGCTGGGATGTGGCCCTGAGGGAGCTGTTTCTGGATCCACTCCAAAATGTACAAGGCCACCATGGGGTTTCATAGATATGAGGATATCCGCCGCCTCATACGGTTTGATGACAAGAGGACTAGGGCTCTTCGACTGGAAACAGACCACATGGCGGCATTCAGGTATGTGTGGGACTGTTTCCTGGCCAATTGCAAAAGAGTGTTTATCCCCAGTGACTGTGTCACCATAGATGAGCAGCTTGTGCCATTCCGGGGCAGGTGCAAGTTCTTGCAATACATGCCCAGCAAGCCTGCAAAATATGGAATTAAAATCTTCTGGATGTGCGATGCGAGGGTCGCTTATGCGATAGATGGAATGATCTACACAGGGAGACAGCCAGGAGAGGATGTTCAGAGGAACCTTGGAGAGAATATTGTCCAACAGCTGTCCAGCGGAATCAGACAGACAGGTGAATATAGTATACAGAAGTAAATATACTCTTGAAGTTCTACCACAATACCTAGATCAATTTTCCAATCTTTCATTGTGTATATTTAATTTTTATTACCATTGTGAGAAATATATTTATTTATAAGCAAAAGAGTAGAATGAAATAAAATGCAATTCAATAGATAATGCAGTAAGTTTATTTTAGAGTTAGAATTAAGAGAATTCCATGTTGAGAAAATAACTTTTCATCATAGGTCGCAACATCACAGTGGACAACTTCTTCACCAGTATCCCTCTGGCTGAGAAGCTCCTTGAGAAGAACCTGACCATTGTGGGGACGCTTCGCCAGAACAAGCCAGACATACCGCCTGTCATGAAGCCATCCAAATCGAGGGAGAAGCATAGCTCAGAATTTGGATTCAGTGGCAACATGACCATGGTGAGCTATGTGCCGAAAAAGGGGAAGGCTGTTGTCCTCCTGAGCACCATGCATGATGACAGAGCAGTGGATGACAACAGTATGAAAAAGAAACCAGAAGTGATCCAGTACTATAACCAAACCAAATCAGGAGTGGACACAATGGATCAGATGGTTCGCACGTACACATGCAAGCGGAGAACACAGAGGTGGCCCATGGTGCTTTGGCACAATGTGCTGGATGTTGCCACCCTCAATGCCTACACTTACTTCACTGCACAACACCCTGATTACATGGGTGGTGTGACCAATGCACGGCGGCTCTTCATCAAGGAGCTGGGCAAAGAGCTGATAATGCCACATATGAAAAGGCGCATGGAGGGCACACCCCACCTCCAAACTCACATTACAGAGGCAATGGAAAGATGTGGGTTAAGAAAAATAAACGCTGCCACCACCCAGACACAGGAGGACATCAGACAGGAGGGCCCAGTGAAGAGGAAGAGGTGCAAGATCTGCCCAGCTGGCAAAGACCGAAAAGCCAGCAGCTGGTGTTCCAAGTGCACCAGCCCTGTGTGCAAGGAGCACAAACATATGATTGTCATTTGTGAGGCATGTATGCACTGAGATGGCAATTTGCACTGTACCTTAGTGAGTTTATTTAATCAGTTTTCTGTTCTTTTATTCATTCATTTTATACATTCACCACAGTTCACTACAGTTCAATATCAGTTTTATCGGTTGTATGGTGTATGTAATGTGTAAGTTAGACAAAGTGACAAATAAACATTTCAAATATTAAATGTGTAATTCTTTGGTCCAAATCACTGCCAAAATAATAATTTTATCAAAATCATTATTACAGTATGTGTTTTTTTTTGTGTTTATCACACTTTCATACCTGGGTCATTTTTGACCCATGTGTGTAAACTTGATGTAAAAATACAAAAACTATTTTAGTTCATACATTGAGAAAGATAAAATGAAAATAATGATTTGTGGTAATCAAAAACAAGATATTTAATGAATATTAGAATATTAAATGATGAAATAAATTGATTTCCAAAAATAAAGCAAAGAAACACTCAGCCGTGCATGAAATAACATGGTAGGTCAATACGGGTCATTTTTGACCCATGTTGTGCCTTAGAGGGGGTTTGCATAGCTTGTGTATCAAAGGGTTAAGAAAGACAGTATTAAAACTTTACTGAAAAAGCCAGATCTGGACCAATCCCCCACACATAATTATAGGCCTATTTAAAAAAAAACTTCATATTCAAAATTGTTGAAAAGGTGGTACTAAGCCAACTTTTGTCTGGGTATGACAATAATAACCTTTTTTATCAATTCCAGTCAGGATTTCACAAATGACACAGTACTGAAACTACTCTCCTTAAAGGGATAGTTCACCCAAAAATGAAAATTCACTAATTATCTACCCACCACTATGCCGATGGAGGGATGGGTGTAGTGTTTAGTCCACAAAGCCTTGTATACCTTCACCTAATAACTTTCAAAGCTCAACATGGACAGGACCCCCACATATATATCCCAGCTCTTGACTCCCTACAATCCCGGTAAAATCCTAAGATCGGCCAGCCTGTCCCTGTTGGCTGTCCCTAGGTCAAGGCTGGCTACTCAGGGTGACTAAGCTTTCTCCCTGCCTGTACATTTTAAGGTCTTGTCCTTATAATGTAAATATTTGGCTCTTAAAATTGAACAGAATTGAATATATTTTATTGTAGTTCACTCATTTTTTTGCCATGGATTTTGGGAAGCACTTTGTAACCTTGTTCAGATAGGTACTATACTAAAATAAACTGTATTCATTTATTTCACAGGGAGGCTAACACAAGGAAAATTTGTATCTATTTTCCCAGTCCTTGACAGTGCTTGCGTGCCTTATATAAAATGAGAGTATTGGTGCCTAAAAGTGAGAAAAACTGAACAGTATGTTCTTGATATTCCAAATGTTGTACAGGTTGAAAAAAGTTGTCCTTGAGGTTTCTTTTATTCAGCACTGAGAGGACATATCCTGATCAAGAATACGTACAGTGGTGCTGGAGGCCAGGGCATTGCCATTAGATGATGTATTCCTGAGGTTTTTGGAGCCAAGTGCAATAACTTCAGTTTTGTCTGAATTTAATAGCAGACATTTGCTGGTTAGCCAGGTCTTAAAGTCCTTGAGGCATGTTTGAAGTTTGGCAAACTAAAATGGTGTTATCTAGCTTAAACAACAATTGGTTGTCATCTGCATAACAATTGGGTATTATAAAGTGTGATTGGCTTTCACTCCAGCGAGACTGTATGTTGCTAACGTTCATAATTTATTCAATTAATTTGTTCAGCGTTAAGTAAAATATCCACATGTTCATTGAAAGTGTTCATGCCAACACTGCTCAACAATGTGTGCGACTGCAATGAAGTAGCCTCAACTCTGGACCATCATGGTTTTCAAACTACAGCTGCTTGGCTCGCAAGGGCTGAGGACTGGAAACTGAGCTGATTTAGTTTCCGATTTACAAAGGCGCGCTTCAACTTGACTCCATCCTGGCAGATAAACTACAAATAACATACACTACAGCATTGTTTCTGGATCCAACATTGAAAAAACTAAAAACCTAAAGCTCAGACAAGCTAAACTACATGTATTTATCTACCATGTACTAAGCTCCTAAGCTATGTTTTAAAACAACCATCCGACTTTTCTGTTTTTTTATAAAATAAAACGATGACGAAAGCACATTCCACCAAGACTGAGAGCGCCCTCGAGAAAGTCACTTTTAATTGAATTTATTTTTATATTATAAAGATTTCCCACTGTGTTTTCTTATTGGACTGTATAATAAAAAGTAAACCTTACCTTAAACAGCTATTAAATTGTTTTTACGATTTAAACACATTATCATGTTAGAAAAATACTGAATTATTATATAATTATTTATCTTACGGAGAGTTGACTCATATCTGACGGTGGTGTAGTCATTTTAGCTCTCAACTATACTATACTATACTAAACTGTACAATACTATGCTATACTCTAGTACACAATAAAAACATTGAATCAATCAAATACAACTGACTTTTATTCAAGGAAGTGAAGCAGTTATACCAGCAGCTCCGATGCAGAGCAGCCAGTGTGTTCCGAGCGGGATCGACAGTAAAGGCTTTCTAGGTCGACAGGTTGGGTCCCGCTGCTCTAGTGTGCTTGTGTGTATGAGAGAGAGAGAGAGAGAGAGAGAGAGAGAGAGAGAGAGAGAGAGAGAGAGAGAGAGAGAGAGAGAGAGAGAGAGATTCAAACATAAATGAATTACCTGATAACTTCATTATTAGTCATTTACTTGTACTTATACTCCTTGTATTATATGTCAAGATTACATTACTGTGTTTGAATTTGGAAAGTAAATCAATGATTCAAATGTATTTTTATAGCCCATATTCACTCTTATAACAACTTGTGGCATCCTCTGCCCTTAATCCTCAACAAGAGTAGGTAAAAACTATCAAAAAACCTCAGAGAGAGCCACATGTGAGGGATCCCTCTCCCAGGACGGAGTGAAGTGCAGTACATGCTGTGTGCAACTGAGCACATCAACAGTATTTACAACATTGATTGGAAGAAACCATTTGTAACATAATGGAGAGATGAGGCGAGCAGCGATGACGAATTAGTGTAATGTATTGTAGTTTTGATGGCGTGTGAGGCTAATTGAACAAACAAACACAATTTCATATGTTAATTTTTTAATTTACAATGAATTGAATTTATATGTCAAAGGTAGATAAGGCATGTTTAATACATTTAGTTTATTAATTGATAACCTTAAGTATTTTAAACACATTGAATGATTATTTATAATGCATAAACCTAGTAATTATGTATTTTAAACAAATATCCTTTATGAAAATAATCATCATAAACCTGTTTTCCCTAAGAATCTTGTACTGATTTAATCCAATGATTAGAATTGCAATCACCTACTTATTGTGTATTGGAAATAAGTTTATTTTACTGCTAAAAAGATCATGGCAAATAAACTATACATTACATTGTGGCGTGCACTCATGGGTGTGTCCTCTCACCCAGTGGGTTGATGGGTAATGTTAAGGCTGTAGCTATATATACTTCCCGTATGGGGAACATGTGCCAGTTCTTCCTGACTACTTAATAAACAACAGTAAACAGTACCTGCGTCTCTGCCTTTCCTTGTCCTGCCACATTGGTGACCCCGTTTTTTTGGACATGTTCGAGGTAGAGGAGGATAGTGTCCCTTCCTCATCGGGGGAAGACGTATTTTCTTCCCCGGTGCCCGTGGACCGTGTCTCCACGACGACCTTGGCGCCGCAGCTTCCGCGACCAACCAGCTCCGCGGGGCACGTTAAACTGCCGGAGTTTTGGCAGAACGACCCCGCGCCGTGGTTTCAGCATGTCGAGGCTCTTTTCCATCTGCGAGGAGTAACGGCAGACGACTCCAGGTATTTTTTGGTGGTCGCGGCTTTGGACCAGCAATCCACCCGGCGCGTGATGCAGCTCCTGCGAGCCCCGCCGCTGCGCGGGAAGTACGCCGCCCTCAAGCAGCTTCTCCTCCGGCGCTACAGCTTGTCAGCCGCGGAGAGAGCGGACAAGCTACTGTCGCTTCCCGGTTTGGGCGATGGTTCGGCAGTGGACCTGATGGACGAGATGCTGTCGTTGCTGGGCTCCGAGGATGAGGGTTTCCTGTTCCCGCACATCTTTCTGCGCCAGCTCCCGCTGCAGGTGCGCGCAGCCCTCGCCAACTCTTCTTGCTTGGCGGCCGGCGACTCCCGTGGATTAGCTGAGCAGGCGGACCGGATCCTGCTGACTTCGAGGAACGTCTCCGTGCAGAGTGTGGCCGTGGAGTCCTCGCAGCCGACGTTGGAGAACGAGGCTCCGGCATGGACGGCTGCAGTTTCCACCCGCAGACAGCGCGGCCAGCTGTGTTTCTTCCATCAGCGCTTCGGCAGCAAGGCGCGCCGCTGCGTTCCTCCGTGCGCGTTCGAGGCACCGGGAAACGGAAGAGCCGGCGCTCGATAGCAGCCGTGGGCGCTGGCGATCAAGAGGAGCTGCTGTTCGTTCATGACTCCATATCAGGTAATCAGTTCCTGGTGGACTCCGGCTCGCAGAAGAGCCTTCTCCCTCCTGCAGCTACGGACCTCTCAGCCCGTGGCAGTGGTCCGCGTCTGACAGCGGCTAACGGTTCGGCTATAGAGACGTTTGGTACCAAGTCTGTGACTGTGTGTTTCAATGGACGCAAATTTCTGTGTGACTTTGTTGTAGCCTCCATTACGGTTCCTATTATCGGAGCAGATTTTCTGTGCACTAATGGGTTGTTAGTGGATGTAGCTAATCGCAGGCTCATTGATGCTGTGTCTTTTGCGTCTTTTCCGTGTCAGTCAGGGGGACCCGGGCCGTTAACACATGCTAATTTCGCGGCGTCAAAGGATGTCTTCCAGCGCTTACTGGCGGAATTTCCTTCGCTGACAACGCCCGCATTTTCTGCCGCGGTTACTAAACACGGCGTGGAACATTTCATTCCCACTGTGGGTGCGCCCGTTTTCGCACGTTCGCGTCGCCTCGACACCGTGAAGTTAGCCACCGCGAAGGAGGAGTTTGCTACCATGGAGCGTTTGGGGATCGTTAGGCGGTCCAACAGCCCGTGGGCTTCGCCGCTCCACATGGTGCCCAAGGCGGACGGTTCTTGGCGGCCGTGCGGCGACTTCCGCCGTTTAAATAACATTACGGCCCATGACCGTTACCCCATTCCGCATGTTCAGGATTTTTCGATTCGTCTGGCGGGCATGACAATTTTTTCTAAAATCGATTTGGTGCGAGGTTATCATCAGGTGCCTGTGCGGGCGGAGGACGTGCCCAAGACTGCTGTCATTACACCGTTTGGGCTTTTCGAGTTCCTGCGAATGCCGTTCGGCCTTAAAGGCGCAGCGCAGACGTTTCAGCGCTTGATGGACTCGGTGCTACGTGACCTCGCGTTTGTTTTCGTCTATTTGGACGACATCTTGGTGGCCAGCCCGTCGGCTGATGAGCATTTGTCGCACCTTAGGCAGGTTTTCCAGCGCCTTGATGGGCATGGTCTCATTGTCAACACAGCCAAGTGCCAGTTTGGGCTGTCTGTCATAGACTTTTTGGGCCATCGCATTTCGTCGCAGGGTGCGGTTCCTTTGCCCTCGAAAGTGCATGCAGTTGCGGATTTTCCCCGTCCGGTCTCGGTCAGGTCGCTACAGGAGTTTTTGGGCATGGTAAACTTTTACAATCGTTTCTTGCCTCGTGCGGCCCAACTCCTGCAACCATTGTATGGTGCTTTGAAGCTTAAGAAAGCCAAGGACCAGGTTGACTGGACCCCTGTGAGGATCCAGGCTTTTGAGGGGGCTAAGGCTGCCCTGGCTAACGCGGCGCTTCTGGCACACCCCGCGTCTCGGGCGCCCATCGCCCTCACGACCGATGCTTCGGATGTGGCTGTTGGTGCAGTTGTTGAACAGCGTGTTGCGGGTGCGTGGCAGCCCCTTGCATTTTTTAGCCGCGGTTTGCGAGACAGTGAGCGAAAATACAGTGTGTTTGACCGGGAACTGTTAGCGTTGTACCTGGCTACGCGTCATTTCCGTTTCCTGCTGGAAGGCCGCCCTTTCACAGCCTATGTTGACCACAAACCATTGACGTTTGCTATGGCGAAGGTTACAGAGCCATGGTCTGCTCGCCAGCAGCGCCATCTAGCGGCGATCTCCGAATTCACAACGGACATCCAACATGTGGCGGGTAAAGCGAACCCGGTTGCAGACTGCCTGTCGCGGGTGCTGGTGTGCCCTGTGCATCTTGGGGTTGATTTTTCCGCACTGGCTGCCGATCAACCTGGGGACCCGGGTATCGTTGCACTGAGAGCTGCGAGTACCGGTCTGGAGCTGGAGGAGGCAGTGGTGCAAAATGGTGGGCCTGCCCTCCTTTGCGACGTCTCCACGGGCCGCCCCCGCCCGGTGGTGCCGGTTGCTTGGCGCCGTCGGGTCTTTGATATGGTGCACTCTCTTTCTCATCCGGGTGTCCGGGCGTCGGTGAAGTTGGTGTCTTCGAAGTTTGTGTGGCCTGGCCTTCGCAAAGAGGTCAAAGAGTGGGCGGCCACATGTGTGGCGTGTCAGCGCGCAAAAGTTCACCAGCACACTAGGGCGCCCCTCGAGCCATTTTTGATTCCAGCCAGGCGTTTTGATCATGTGCATATCGACCTTGTGGGGCCTCTTCCCCCTTCCCAGGGTTTTACACATCTCCTTACCATGGTAGATCGGACCACTAGGTGGCCAGAGGCGGTTCCTCTGTCTTCCACGACATCTGCGGACGTGGCACGCGCTTTTCTTTCAGCTTGGGTCTCACGTTTTGGTGCACCGTCTGATATCACCTCTGACAGAGGCCCGCAGTTCATTTCGGATCTCTGGTCAGCGCTAGCAAAGTCTTTGGGCACACAGGTTCACCGTACCACTGCCTACCACCCCCAGGCTAACGGTTTGTGTGAACGTTTTCACCGGTCGCTTAAGGCGTCATTGCGGGCTGCGCTCTCAGATGCAAACTGGTTGGATCGGTTGCCGTGGGTGATGCTCGGGTTGCGCTCGGCTCCTAAGGCTGACCTGGGTGCCTCGCCTGCAGAGTTGGTGCTCGGTCAGCCGCTCCGCGTCCCAGGGGAGTTTCTGCCTCAGAGCTCGGCCCCCTTTCCGGTTCCTGTTGCGCGTCCTGCGTCACAGGCCGCTTGTGCACCGGTGCCCGTGCATCATTTTTCACCTCGGTCTTTCGTGCCAACGGATCTCGCGACCGCTCGGTTTGTGTTCGTGCGTCACGATGCTCACCGGTTTCCCCTCCAGCCCCCGTATGACGGCCCGTTTAGAGTGTTAGAGGCGGGTTCTAAAAGTTTCATTCTGGACATGGGCGGGCGCAGGGAGCGTGTTTCGTTAGACAGACTTAAGCCAGCTCATCTGTTGGCCGGCGAAGAGGTGCTACCGGCCCGGGTTCCCCGTCGTGGTCGCCCCCCTTCTAAGGCCCCTGTGTTGTTTTCTCCAGTTGTGCCTCCTGATCCTGTGCCTGTTGTAAATGATGTCCCTTCTGCTTGTTCCACCCCTGCGTTTGCGGACGGGGATCGGCGTAGCCGTTATGGTCGCCTCGTTAAACCCCCTGAGAGGTACTGACTTTTGTCCCATTTTTTTTTCCCTCTGGGTGTTCGGGGGGGGGCTGTGTGGCGTGCACTCATGGGTGTGTCCTCTCACCCAGTGGGTTGATGGGTAATGTTAAGGCTGTAGCTATATATACTTCCCGTATGGGGAACATGTGCCAGTTCTTCCTGACTACTTAATAAACAACAGTAAACAGTACCTGCGTCTCTGCCTTTCCTTGTCCTGCCACAA
>JBAMIH010000422.1:0-10878 GCA_038501795.1 Pseudopleuronectes americanus | reverse complement strand
CCACCACCCACATTCCCTATCCCCCCCCCCCCCCCATCCTCCCTTTTTTTTCCCCCCCACCCCCCCCTTTTCCACATGGTGCAGGGGTGGCGGTGTCCCCCCCCCCCCCCCCCCCCGGGGAATTGTGTGATGATTGTTTTTGTCTGTTGTTGTGTGTGATTGAATGTTGTTCGTTGTGAGTGTGATGAATGATGTTGTGTGTTTGTGTGATTTTTTGATGGTTTGATTGTGGGTGTGTGTGTTGATGTTGTGTGTTTGTGTGTTGTGGATGTTGATGTGTTGTTTGTTTGTGTTTGTTTGTTTGATGTGTTGTTTGTGATTTGTGTTGTGTTTGTTTGTTTTTGTGTGTGGATGTTGTTTTGATGTTGTTGTTGATGATTGTGTGATGTTTGTGGATTTTTTGTGATGTGATGTGTTTGATTGGTTTTGTGATTTTTTGTTGATTTGATTGTGTTTTGTGATTGAGGTGTGTGTGGTTTGTTTGTTTGTGGTTGATGTGTGTGTTGTTGATGTTTTGAATGTTTGTTTTTTGTTTTGATGTTGTGTTGATGTGTTGTTGTGTGTGTGTTGATTGATTGTGATGTTCTGTTGTGTTTGTTGTGTTGATTTGTGTGTTGTTGTTGTGTTTGTTTGTTGTGTTGTTTTGTGTTGTGTTTGTTGTTGTTGTGTTGTTTTGTGTTGTTGTTGTGTTTGTTTGTGTTGTTGTGTGATTTGTTTGTGTGTTTTGTTGTGTTGTTGTGTTTGTGTTGTTGTTGTTTGTGTTGTTGTTTGTTGTTGTGTTTGTGTTGTGTTTGTTGTTTGTGTTTTGTGTTTGTTGTTGTTGTGTGTGTTTGTTGTTTGTGTTGTGTTGTTGTGTTTTGTTGATGTTGTTTGTGTTGTTGTTGTGTTGTTTGTTGTTTGTTGTGATGTGTTTGTTTGTGTTGTGTTTTTGTGTTGTTGTGTTGTGTTTGTTGTTTGTGTTTGTTGTGATTTGTTGTGTTGTGTTTTGTGTTTGTTTGTTGTGTTGTTGTTTGTTGTTGTGTTTGTGTGTTTGTTTGTGTTGTGTTGTGATTGTTTGTTGTTTGTTGTTGTGTTTGTTGTTGTTGTTTGTTTTGTTTGTTGTTGTTTGTGATTGTTGTGTGTTGTTGTGTTTGTTGTGTTGTTTTGTTGTGTTGTTTGTTGTGTTTGTTGTTTGTTTGTTGTGTTTTGTTTGTGTGTGTGATTTGTTGTTTTGTGTTGTTTGTGTTGTTTGTTTGTTGTGTGTTTTTGTTTGTTGTGTTTGTGTGTTGTTTTGTTGTGTTTTGTTTTTGATTGTTTTTGTGTTTGTTGTGTTTGTTGTGTTGTTGTTTGTGTTTGTTTTTGTTGTTGATTTGTGTTGTTGTTTGTTGTTGTGTTGTTGTGTTGTGTTTTTGTGTTTTGTGTTGTTTGTGTGTTGTGTTTGTTGTTTGTTGTTTTGTTGTGTGTTTTGTTGTTTGTTGTGTTTGTGTTTGTTGTGTTTGTGTTGTGTTGTTGTTGTTGTGTTTTGTGTTGTTGTGTTTGTTGTGTTGTGTGTTTGTGTTTTGTTTGTTGTGTTGTTTGTTTGTGTTGTTTGTGTTGTTGTGTTGTGTGTTGTTGTGTTTTGTTTGTGTGTTTGTGTTGTTGTGTGTTTTGTTGTGTTGTTGTTTTTGTGTTTGTGTTGTGTTGTTTGTGTTTGTTTGTGTGTTGTTTGTGTTTTGTTGTTGTGTTTGTTGTGTTGTGTTTGTGTTGTTGTTGTTGTTTGTGTGTTGTGTTTGTTTGTTGTTTTGTTGTGTTGATGTTTGTTGTGTGTTTTGTTGTGTGTTGTTTTGTTGTGTGTTGTTGTTTGTTGTGTTGTTGTGTTGTTGTTTTTGTTTGTTGTTTGTTGTGTTTGTGTTTTGTGTTGTGTTGTTGTGTTTGTTTGTTGTTTTGTGTTGTGTTGTTTGTGTTTGTGTTGTGTTGTTGTTGTGTTGTGTTTGTTGTTTTGTGTTGTTTTGTTGTGTTTGTTGTTGTGTGTTTTGTTGTGTTTGTGTTGTTGTGTTGTGTTTGTTGTGTTTTGTTGTGTTGTTGTGATTGTTTTGTGTTTGTGTTTTGTTGTGTGTTGTGTTGTTGTTTTGTTTGTTGTTGTTTGTGTGTTGTGTTTTGTTGTTGTTTGTGTTGTGTTTGTGTTGTGTTGTGTGTTTGTTGTTGTTGTGTTTGTTTGTGTTGTTGTTTGTTGTGTGATTGTTTGTGTTGTTGTGTTTGTTGTGTTTGTTGTTGTGTTGTTTGTTTGTTGTTGTTTGTGTTTTGTTGTTGTGTGTTTGTGTGTGTTTGTTGTTGTGTTGTTTGTGTGTTGTGTTGTTGTTGTGTTGTTGTTTGTTGTGTTTTGTTGTTTTGTGTTTGATTGTGTTGTTGTTGTGTTTTGTTGTGTTGTTTTGTGTGTTGTGTTTGTTGTGTGTTTGTGTTGTTTGTTGTGTGTTTTGATTGTGTTGTTGTTTGTTGTGTGTTTGTTTTGTGTTGTTTTGTTTTGTGTTGTGTTTGTGTTGTTTGTGTGTTGTTGTGTTTGTGTTGTGTTTGTGTGTTTGTTTTGTTGTGTTTGTGTGTTGTGTTGTGTTTTGTGTTGTGTTGTTGTTTGTGTGTGATTTGTGTTTGTGTTGTTTTGTTTGTTTGTGTGTGTTGTTGTTGTGTTGTTGTTTGTGTGTTGTGTTTGTTGTTTGTTGTTGTTGTGTTTTGTGTTGTTGTTGTGTGTTGTTGTTTGTGTTTTGTTTGTGTTGTGTTTGTGTTTGTGTGTTGTTTTGTTTTGTGTTGTTGTGTTTGTTGTGTTGTTGTGTTTTGTTGTGTGTTTGTTGTTGTGTTGTTTGTGTTGTTTGTTGTTTGTGTGTTGTTTGTTGTTTGTGTGTTTGTTGTGTTGTTTTGTTGTTTGTTGTGTTGTTTGTTGTTGTTTGTGTGTTGTTGTGTTTGTTGATGTTTTGTTGTGTTTGTTTGTGTTGTGTGTTGTTTGTTGTGTTGTGTTTGTTGTGATTTGTGTGTTTTGTTTGTTGTTTGTTGTGATTGTTTGTTTGTTGTTTTGTGTTTGTGTTGTTGTTTGTTTGTTGTGTTGTTTGTTGTGTGTTGTGTTTTGTGTTTGTGTTTGTTGTGTTTGTTTTTGTGTTTGTTTGTGTTGTTGTGTTGTGTTTTGTTGTGTTTGTTGTGTGTTGTTTGTTTGTGTGTTTGTGTTGTTTGTTTGTTGTGTGTTTGTTTGTGTTGTTGTTTGTGTTTGATTGTGTGTTGTTGTGTTGTGTTTTGTGTTGTGTTGTTTTGTTGTGTTTGTTGTGTGTTGTTTGTGTTGTTGTTTGTTGTGTTGTTTTGTTTGTTTGTGTTGTTTTGTTGTTTGTGTTTTGTGTTGTTGTTGTGTTGTTTTGTTGTTTGTTGTGTTGTGTGTGTTGTTGTTGTGATTGTTGTTGTGTTTGTTGTGTTGTTGTGTTGTTTGTTGTGTGTTGTTGTGTTTGTTGTGTGTTGTTGTTGTTTGTTGTTTGTGTGTGTTGTTTGTGTTTGTTTGTTGTTGTTGTGATTTGTTGTGTTGTTTGTGTTTGTTGTTTGTTGTTGTGTGTTTTGTGTTGTGATTTTTGTGTTGTTTTGTGTTTGTTGTGTTTGTTTGTTGTGTTGTTTTGTGTGTTTGTGTTGTTTGTGTGTTTGTTTGTTGTTTGTGTGTTGTTGTGTTGTGTTTGTTTGTGTGTTTGTGTTGTTGTTGTGTTTTGTTGTGTTTTGTTGTTTTGTTGTGTGTGTTTGTTGTTTTGTGTTGTTGTTTGTGTTGTTGTTTGTTGTGTTGTTGTTGTTTGTGTGTTTGTTGTTTGTGTGTTTGTTGTGTGTTGTTGTTTTGTGTTGTTGTTGTGTTTGTTGTGTTGTTGTTGTTGTGTGTTGTGTTGTTGTTGTTGTGTTTGTTGTGTTTGTGTTTGTTGTGTGTTTGTGTTTGTTGTTTGTTGTGTGTTGTTGTGTGTTGTTTGTTGTGTGTTTGTGTTGTTTTGTGTTGTGTTGTTGTTGTGTTTTGTGTGTGTTGTTGTGTTTTGTTGTGTTGTGTTTGTTGTGTTTGTGTTGTGTTTGTGTTTGTGTTGTTTTGTTGTGTGTTGTGTGTTGTGTTTTTGTGTTGTGTTGTTGTGTTGTGTTGTTGTTGTTGTGTTGTGTGTTTTGTGTTGTTTTGTTTGTGTTTGTTGTTGTGTTTGTTGTTGTGTTGTGTTTGTTGTTTGTGTTGATTTGTTGTGTGTTGTGTTTGTTGTGTGTTTGTGTTTGTTGTTGTGTTGTGTTTGTTGTTTGTGTTGTTGTTGTTGTTTGTGTTGTGTTTTGTTGTTGTGTTGTTGTGTTTGTGTTGTTGTTTTGTGTTGTGTTGTTGTTGTGTTTTTGTTGTGTTGTGTTGTTTTGTTGTTTGTGTGTTTTGTTTGTTGTGTGTTTGTGTTTGTGTTTTGTTGTTTTGTGTTGTGTTGTTTGTTGTTGTTGTTTGTGTTGTGTTTTGTGTGTTTGTTGTGTGTGTTGTTTGTGTTTGTGTGTTGTTTTGTGTTGTTGTGTTGTGTTTGTTGTTGTTTGTTGTTGTTTGTGTTGTTGTGTGTTTGTGTTGTTTGTTGTGTTGTTTTGTGTTTGTTGTGTGTTTTGTGTGTGTTTGTTTTGTGTTGTGTTTTGTTGTTGTTTGTTGTTTGTGTGTGATTGTTGTTTGTTGTTTGTTGTTGTTGTGTGTTGTTGTTGTTGTTTGTTGTGTTTGTGTGTTGTGTGTTGTTGTTGTGTTGTGTTTGTTGTTGTTGTGTTTTGTTGTTTGTTTGTGTTGTGTTGTTTTGTTGTTGATTGTTTGTGTTGTGTTTGTGTTGTTTGTTGTGTTGTTGTGTTGTGTTTTGTTTGTGTGTTTGTTGTGTTGTGTTGTTTGTGTGTTGTGTGTTTGTGTGTTGTTTGTTGTTGTTGTGTTGTTGTGTTTGTTTGTGTTGTTGTTTGTGTTGTTGTTGATTTGTTGTGTTTGTGTTGTTGTGTTGTGTTTGTTTGTTGTTTGTTGTGTTTGTGTTGTTGTTGTGTTGTGTGTTTGTTTTGTGTTGTTTGTGTTTGTGTTGTGTTGTGTTTTTGTTTTGTGTTGTGTGTTGTTGTGTTTGTGTTTTGTGATTGTTGTGTTTGTTGTTTGTGTTGTTGTTGTGTTTTGTTTGTTGTGTTGTTTTGTTTGTTGTTGTGTTTGTTGTTGTGTTTTGTGTTGTGTTGTGTTGTTGTTTGTTTGTGTTGTTTTGTGTTGTTTTGTGTGTTTGTTGTGTTTGTGTTTGTGTGATGTTGTTTGTGTTGTTGTGTTGTTGTGTTTGTTGTGTTTGTGTTGTTTGTTTGTGTGTTGTTTTGTGTTGTTGATGTTGTTTTGTTGTGTTGTTGTTTGTGTTGTTGTGTTTGTGTTGTTTGTGTGTTGTTTGTGTTGTTGTTTGTTTGTGTGTGTTGTTTGTGTTGTTGTTTTGTTGTTGTGTTGTTTGTGTGTGTTGTTTTTGTGTTGTTTGTTTGTTGTTGTTTGTGTGTTGTTGTGTTGTGTTTGTGTTGTTTGTTGTTTGATTGTTTTGTGTGTTGTTTGTTGTGTTTTGTGTTGTTGTTGTTTTGTGTGTTGTGTTGTTTGTTGTGTTGTGTTTGTTGTGTTGTTTTGTGTTGTTGTTGTGTGTTGTTTGTGTTGTGTTTGTTTGTTGTTGTGTTTGTTGTTGTTTGTTGTTGTGTTTGTGTTGTTGATGTTTGTTTGTGTTGTTGTGTTGTTGTTTTGTTGTGTTTGTTTGTTGTGTTTGTTGTTGTTGTTTTGTTGTTTGTGTTGTGTTGTTGTTGTGTTTGTGTTGTTGTTTTGTTGTGTTGATTTGTGTTTGTTGTTGTGATTTTGTTTGTTTTGTTGTGTTTTGTGTTGTTTTGTTTGTTGTGTGTTTGTTTTGTTGTTGTTTGTGTGTTGTTTGTTGTTTGTTGTGTTTGTTGTGTTGTTGTTGTGTTTTGTTGTGTTGTGTTTGTGTTGTTGTTTTGTTTGTGTTGTGTTGTTTGTGTTGTTTTTGTTGTGTTTGTGTTTGTGTTGTGTTTTTGTGTTGTTGTTTGTTTTGTTGTGTTGTTTGTTGTGTTTGTTTGTTGTTTGTGTGTTGTGTTGTTTGTTGTTGTTTGTGTGTTGTTGTTTGTTGTTGTGTTTGTTGTGTTGTTGTTTGTGTTGTTTGTGTTGTTGTTTTGTTTTGTTGTGTGTTTTGTTTGTTGTGTTTGTTGTGTTGTTGTTTGTTGTTGTGTTTGTTGTTGTGTTTGTTGTTGTGTTGTGTTTGTTGTGTTTGTGTGTTGTTTGTGTTGTGTTGTTTGTTTGTGTTGTTTGTGTTGTGTTTTGTGTTGTTTGTGTTTGTGTTGTTTGTTTGTGTGTTTTTGTTTGTTGTTTGTTGTGTTGTGTGTTTGTGTTGTGTTGTTGTTTGTTTGTGTTGTGTTTTGTTTGTGTGTTTGTTTGTGTTGTTTTGTTGTTGTGTTGTTTTGTGTTGTTTTGTTGTTTGTTGTTGTGTTTGTTGTTTTGTTTGTGTTGTTGTGTTTGTTGTTGTGTTGTTTGTGTGTTGATGTTTTGTTTGTGTGTTGTTGTTGTGTTGTTTTGTTGTTGTGTTTTGTTGTTGTGATTTTGTTGTTTGTTGTTGTGTTTGTGTGTTGTTGTGTGTTTGTTGTTGTGTTTTTGTGTTGTTGTTGTGTTTGTTTGTTGTGTTGTGTGTTTGTGTTGTTTTGTGTGTTTTGTGTTGTGTTTGTTTTGTTGTTGTGTTTGTGTTGTTGTTGTTGTTGTGTTGTGTTGTTGTTTTGTGTTTGTTTGTGTTGTTTGTGTTGTTTTGTGTTTGTTGTTTTGTTGTTTGTGTTGTGTTTTGTGTTTTGTTGTTGTTGTGTTTGTGTTGTTGTGTTGTTGTTTTGTTTGTTGTGTTGTTGTTTGTGTGTTTTGTGTTTGTTGTTTGTGTTGTGTTGTTTGTGTTGTGTGTTTTGTTGTGTTTGTGTTGTGTTTTGTTGTTTGTTTGTTGTTTGTTTGTTGTGTTTGTTGTGTTTGTGTTGTGTTGTGTTTTTGTTTGTGTGTTGTTTGTTGTGTTGTTTGTGTGTGTTTGTTTTTGTGTTGTTGTTTGTGTTGTGTTTGTTGTTGTTTTGTTTGTGTTTGTTGTGTTTGTTTGTGTGTTGTTGTTGTGTTTTTGTGTTTGTTTGTGTTGTTTTGTGTTGTGTTGTTGTTTGTTGTGTGTTTGTTGTTTTTGTGTGTTGTTTGTTGTTTGTGTTTGTTGTTGTTGTGTTTGTTGTGTTGTTTGTGTTGTTGTTTGTTGTTGTGTTTGTTTGTGTGTTGTGTTGTGTTGTTGTGTTTGTTGTGTTGTGTTTTGTTGTTTGTTGTGTTTTGTTGTGTTTGTTGTTGTTTGTGTTGTTTGTTGTTTTGTGTTTGTTTGTTGTTTGTGTGTTGTTTGTGTGTTGTGTTTGTTTTTGTGTTGTGTTTTGTGTTGTTGTTTGTTGTGTGTTTGTTGTTGTTTGTTTGTTGTTGTTTGTTGTTGTGTTGTTTGTGTTGTTGTTGTTGTTTGTGTGTTGTTTGTGTTGTTTGTTGTTTGTGTTTGTTGTGTGTTGTTGTGTTTGTGTTTGTTTTGTGTTGTGTTTGTGTTTGTTGTTTGTTTGTGTTGTTGTTTTTGTTGTGTTTGTGTTGTGTGTTTTGTTTGTTTGTTGTGTTGTTTGTTTTGTGTTTGTTGTTTTGTTGTGTTTTGTGTTGTTTTGTGTTGTGTTTGTTGTTTGTGTGTTGTTGTTTGTTGTTTGTGTTTGTTGTGTTGTGTGTTTGTTTGTTTTGTGTTTGTTGTTTGTGTTGTTTGTTTGTTGTTTGTGTTTTGTGTGTTGTGTGTTGTTTGTTGTGTTGTTTGTGTGTTGTTGTTTTGTTGTTGTTGTTTGTTTGTGTGTTTGTGTTGTTGTGTTGTTGTTGTGTTTGTTTTTGTTGTGTTTTGTGTTTTGTTGTTGTGTTTTGTGTTGTTTGTTGTGTTGTGTTTTGTTTGTGTTGTTTGTTGTTTGTGTTTGTTTTGTGTTGTTGTTGTTGTGTTGTTTGTTGTTTGTGTGTTTGTTTTGTTTGTTGTTTGTTGTTGTTGTGTTTGTGTTGTTTTGTGTGTTTGTTGTTTTGTGTTGTTGTTTTGTTGTGTTGTGTTTGTTTTGTTGTGTGTTGTTTTGTTGTTGTGTTTGTTTGTGTTTGTGTTGTGTTTGTTGTTTGTGTTTGTGTGTTGTGTTGTTTTGTTGTTGTTGTTGTGTTTGTGTGTTGTTTGTTGTTTTGTGTTTGTTGTTGTTTGTGTTTGTTGTGTGTTTGTTGTGTTGTGTTGTTGTTGTGTTTGTTGTTGTGTTGTGTTGTGTTTTTGTGTTGTTGTGTTTGTTTGTGTGTTGTGTGTTTGTTGTTGTTTTGTGTTGTGTTTTGTGTTTGTTTTGTTGTTTTGTTGTTGTTTTGTGTTGTGTTTGTTGTTGTTGTTGTGTTGTGTTGTTGTGTTTTGTTGTGTTTGTGTTGTTGTTTTGTGTTTGTTGTGTGTGTTGTTGTTTGTGTGTTTGTGATTGTTTGTTGTTGTTTGTTTGTTTTTGTGTTTGTTGTTGTGTTTGTTTTGTGTTGTTTGTTGTTGTTTTGTGTGTTTGTTGTTGTTGTGTTTGTGTTGTTTTGTGTGTTGTGTTGTTTGTTGTTTGTTGTGTGTTTGTTTGTGTGTTGTTTTGTTTGTTTGTGTTTTGTTGTTTGTGTGTTGTTTTGTGTGTTGTTGTTTGTTGTTGTTTGTGTGTTGTGTTTGTGTTTTGTTGTGTGTTTGTTTGTTGTTTGTGTTGTTTTGTGTTTGTGTTGTGTTGTTTGTTGTGTTGTTGTGTGTTTTGTTTGTTGTGTTGTTTGTGTGTTTGTTGTTGTTTGTGTTTGTTGTTGTGTTTTGTTGTGTTGTGTTTGTTGTTTTGTTGTTGTGTTTGTTGTTGTGTTTGTTGTTGTTTGTGTGTTTGTTGTTGTTTGTGTGTGTTGTTGTTTGTTGTGTTGTTTGTGTTTGTGTGTTGTGTTTGTTGTGTTGTTGTTGTTTTTGTTTTGTGTTTGTTGTGTTTTGTGTTGTTGTTTGTGTGTTTGTTGTTGTTGTTGTGTTTGTTGTTGTTTGTGTTTTTGTGTGTTGTTTGTTTGTGTTTGTTTGTGTTGTTTTGTTGTTGTGTTTGTTTGTGTTGTGTTGTTTGTGTGTTTGTTTGTGTGTTTGTGTTTTTGTGTTTGTTTGTGTTGTGTGTTTTGTGTTGTTTGTTTTGTGTTGTGTTTGTTGTGTTTGTTGTTTGTTTTGTTGTTTGTGTTGTTTGTTTGTTGTTGTGTTTGTTGTGTTTTGTTGTTGTTTGTGTTGTTTGTGTTTTGTTGTGTTTGTTGTGTTGTGTTTTGTGTGTTTGTGTTGTTTGTTGTTGTGTTGTGTTTGTGTTGTTTTGTTGTGTTGTTTTGTGTTGTGTTTGTGTTGTGTTTTGTGTTTGTTGTTGTGTTTGTTTGTGTGTTGTGTTGTGTTGTTGTTTGTTGTGATTGTGTGTTTTGTTTGTGTGTTGTTGTTTGTGTTTGTTTGTGTGTTGTTTGTTGTTTGTGATTTTGTTTGTTGTGTTGTTGTTTGTGTTTTGTTGTTGTGTGTGTTTGTGTTGTTTGTTGTTTTGTTGTTGTGTGTTTGTTTGTGTTTTGTTGTGTTTGTTGTGTTTGTTGTTTGTGTTGTGTTGTTTTTTGTTGTGTTGTTGTTTGTTGTGTTGTGTGTTGTGTTGTTGTTTTGTTGTTGTGTTTGTTGTGTTTGTTGTTTGTGTTGTTTGTTTGTGTTTGTGTTGATTTGTGTTTGTTGTTGTTGTTGTTTGTGTGTTGTTTGTTGTTGTGTTGTTTTTGTTGTTTGTTTTGTGTGTTTTGTGTTTGTTTTGTTTGTGTTTGATTTTGTTTGTGTTGTTTGTTGTGTGTTGTTTGTTTGTGTTGTTTGTTGTTGTGTTGTTTGTTGTTTGTTGTGTGTTGTTTTGTTGTGTTGTTGTGTTTGTTGTTGTTGTTTGTGTTTGTGTGATGTTTGTTGTTGTTGTTTGTTGTTTGTTTTGTTGTGTTGTGTTTGTTTTGTGTTGTGTTGTTGTGTTGTTGTGTTTGTGTTGTGTTTGTTTGTGTTGTTTGTGTGTTTGTTTGTGTTTGTTGTTTTGTGTTTTGTTTGTGTTTGTTTGTGTTGTTTGTTGTTTGTGTTGTGTTGTGTTGTTGTGTTGTGTTGTTTTTTTGTGTTGTTTGTTTGTGTGTTGTGTTGTTGTTTGTGTTGTTTGTTGTGTTTTGTTGTTGTGATTGTGTTTGTTGTTGTTGTGTTTGTTGTGTTTGTTTGTTGTTTGTTGTGTTGTTTTGTTTGTGTTGTTTGTTGTTGTTTTGTTGTTTGTTGTGTTTGTTGTTGTGTTGTTTTGTTTGTTTGTGTGTTGTGTTTGTGTTTGTTTGTTGTGTTTGTGTTGTTTGTGTTGTTTGTTTTGTTTGTGTGTGTTTTGTGTTGTGTGTGTTTTGTTTGTTGTTGTGTTGTTTGTTGTTGTTGTTTGTTGTGTTGTTGTGTTTGTTTTGTTTTGTGTTGTTTGTTGTGTTGTTGTGTTTGTTTTGTTTGTGTTTGTTTGTTGTTTTGTTGTGTTGTTTTGTTGTTTGTTTGTTGTTTGTTTGTGTTGTTGTGTTGTGTTTTGTGTTGTTTGTTTTGTTGTTGTTTTGTGTTTGTTGTGTTGTTGTTGTTTGTGTTTGTTTGTGTTGTTTTTGTGTTGTGTTTGTTGTTTGTTGTGTGTTTTGTTGTTGTTGTGTTTGTTGTTTTGTTGTGTTGTTTGTGTTTGTGTTGTTTGTTGTTGTTTGTTGTGTTTTGTTTTGTTGTGTTGTGTGTTTTGTTGTTTGTTGTTTGTTTGTGTTGTTGTTTGTTTGTTGTTTGTGTTGTTTGTGATGTTGTTGTGTGTGTGTGTGTTTGTGTTGATTGTGTTGATGTGTGTTTTTGTTTGATTTGTTTGTTTGCA
>JBAMIH010000421.1:0-10925 GCA_038501795.1 Pseudopleuronectes americanus | reverse complement strand
TTCACACTCAATTGTTTATTTAAAATGAATCTATAAATTTGTCATGATAGCTGGCAGAAAACCTGGACGTTGAGAGAAGAGAGCCCCTGGCAGCTGCCGATGAACTGGCCTTATCTGCTCTCTTCAGTCCAATCAGCTCCTTGGACAGAGAGAGAGAGGGGGGGGGCACATACCCACTCTGATGTTAGGCACATACAACATCAGATTTTTAACGCTTTTATGTTGTGGTAATGTGTATATGTTTATATGTTTACTCACTTGGTGCATAGCCTTGTCTGTCTACACCGACTACAGTCCATCAAACACTCATGAAACCTACAGATAGACACACACACACACACACACACACACACACACACACACACACACACACACACACCACACACAGATAGAGAAGAGGAGGGGGTTGCATGCACACTTTGATGTTAAGCACATACAAGCTCATAAAAAATCTGGTTTGCAACACGTTTATTATGTTTTGGTGAGGTGTAAATGTTTACTCACTTGGTGAATAGCTGACTTCACCGGAACCAACGCTCACAAACCCCGTCAATCCAGTAAGAACTATGTACATGTGAAGCCCTAGAGGGACAGGATTTCATAAAGAGGAAGACACAGAGAAGTGAGACTTGAATACATTATGTGTGTGTGTGTGTGTGTGTGTGCTTGTGTGCGTTTGTGTTTGAATCAGATTGATTTCTTCTCACTTACCCAGAAACCAAACGTCTGTCCATCTCCAAAAACAATCCTCACAATCCAATCTCACAATCCTGAAATGGAACCCTAAAAACAGTAAATAACAGAAAAGGATGTTATGCATGTTAAAGGGGGGGAAAGGGAAAAAGTTTTAATTTCAAGCCAAACAATTACATTCATTTCCATAACTATAATACTTACTTTGTGAAAGCAAGTCGTCGCCACAACCTGAGACAGAGGCTTCCTAAAAGGAAAAAGAAGACAATCATTCATGCTTGTACCTTCTTTGTTTGTGAAGACATTTCCTATTGGGTTTGGAGCATCTTGCTTTGGATGGTGGTTCAAAAAAGTTTGCAGTGTAGCACGGTCTGGACGGCAAAAGTAGTCAACATCTGCCTCAACAGTCTGGCTTGACTAGAAAAGAACAGAGGGATCAATTATTAATTACAAATAATACAATTCTTAAACTAAATATCCAAATGTATATTTATTTGTAGTAACATTAATGCTTAAATGTTATATTTTATTTGGAAATATCCAAATAAGTTATACTGTATTCATCTCCATTAAGTCATTTTAATATCTTTAAATTACCCATATTAAGAACACTGTAGGATATCTCCAAAATATGCCAAGTTTTAAAAATTTTATAGACTACTCCCCATTTTGCTTTTTTGTTGCTCTCGCTTTTATTTTCTGTGCTTCTTTTATGCCCATCTCCTCGAGACACATCTCATCTCATTCTCATTTTCGTCCGCTTATCCGGGGTCGGGTCGCGGGGGGAGCAGCTCAAGCAGGGGGCCCCAGACTTCCCTTTCCCGGGCCACATTGACCAACTCTGACGGGGGGATCCCGAGGCGTTCCCAGGCCAGTGTTGAGATATAATCTCTCCACCTAGTTCTGGGTCTTCCCCGAGGTCTCCTCCCCACTGGACGTGCCTGAAACACCTCCCAAGGAAGGCGCCCAGTGGGCATCCTTACCAGATGCCCGAACCACCTCAGCTGACTCCTTTCTAAGTAAAGGAGCAGCGGCTCTAATCCGAGTTCCTCACGGATGGCTGAGCTTCTCACCCTATCCCTAAGGGAGACGCCAGCCACCCTTCTGAGAAAACTCATCTCGGCCGCTTGTACCCGCGATCTCGTCCTTTCGGTCATCACCCAGCCCTCATGACCATAGGTGAGGATAGGAACGAAGATCGACCGGTAGATCGAGAGCTTTGCCTTGCGGCTCAGCTCTCTTTTCGTTACAACGGTGCGGTAAAGCGAACGCAATACCGCCCCCGCTGCTCCGATTCTCCGGCCAATCTCACGCTCCATAGTACCCTCACTCGCGAACAAGACCCCGAGGTACTTGAACTCCTTCACTTGGGCTAAGGACTCATTTCCTACCCGGAGTAAGCAATCCATCGGTTTCCTGCTAAGAGTCATGGCCTCAGATTTAGCGGTGCTGATCCTCATCCCAGCCGCTTCACACTCGGCCGCCAGCCGATCCAGTGAGCGCTGAAGGTCACAGGCCGATGATCCAATGAGGACCACATCATCTGCAAAAAGCAGTGACGAGATCCTCAGACCACCGAACTGCAACCCCTCCCCACCACGACTACGCCTCGATATCCTGTCCATGTATATCACAAACAGGATTGGTGACAAGGCGCAGCCCTGGCGGAGACCAGCACCCACTGAGAAAGAAACTGACTGGCTGCCGAGGACGCGAACACAGCTCTCGCTTTGGGAGTACAGGGATTGGATGGCCCTGAGGATAGACCCCCTTACCCCATACTCCCGCAGCACCTCCCACAGTTTCTCCCGGGGGACCCGGTCATACGCCTTCTCCAGATCCACAAAACACATGTAGACCGGATGGGCATACTCCCAGGCCCCCTCCAGGATCCTTGCGAGAGTGAAGAGCTGGTCCGTAGTTCCACGTCCGGGGCGAAAACCGCATTGTTCCTCTTCAATCTGAGGTTCGACGATCGGCCGAACCCTCCTTTCCAGCACCTTGGAGTAGACTTTACCAGGGAGGCTGAGAAGTGTGATACCCCGGTAATTGGCACACACTCTCTGGTCCCCCTTTTTGAACAGGGGAACCACCACCCCGGTTTGCCACTCCTTTGGCACTGTACCCGACTCCCACGCGATGTTGAATAGGCGTGTCAACCATGACAGCCCCTCAACACCCAGAGCCTTTAGCATTTCTGGCTGGATCTCATCAATCCCTGGGGCTTTGCCACTGCGGAGATGTTTGACTACCTCAGTGACCTCCACCAGGGAAATTGACGACGAAACACCATCAACCTCGAGCTCTGTCTCCAACATAGAGGGCGTGTTATTCGGATTCAGGAGTTCCTCAAAGTGTTCCTTCCAACGTCCGACGACCTCCTCAGTTGAGGTCAACAGAGTCCCATCCTTACTGTACACAGCTTGGATGGTTCCCCGTTTCCCCCTCCTGAGGTGCCGGATAGTCTTCCAGAAACACTTTGGTGCCGACCGAAAGTCCTTCTCCATGGCCTCTCCGAACTTCTCCCACACCCGCTGCTTAGCCTCCGACACGGCAGCAGCTGCAGCCCTTCGGGCCTGTCGGTACCCTGCAACCGAGTCAGGAGTCCTCCAGGATATCATATCCCGGAAGGCCTCCTTCTTCAATCGGACGGCTTCCCTGACCACCGGTGTCCACCACGGTGTCCGAGGGTTACCGCCCCTTGAGGAGCCTAAGACCCTGAGGCCACAGCTAGCCACCGCAGCTTCAGCAATGGAGGCTTTGAACATCGCCCACTCCGGCTCAATGCCCCCAACCTCCACAGGAATGCCAGAAAAGCTCCGCCGGAGGTGTGAGTTGAAGATACCTAGGACGGGGGCCTCCTCCAGACGTTCCCAGTTCACCCGCACTACTCGTTTGGGCTTACCAGGTCTATCCGGAAATTTCCCCCATTCCCTGATCCAACTCACAACCAGATGGTGGTCGGTTGACAGTTCCGCCCCTCTCTTTACCCGAGTGTCCAAAACATGCGGCCTCAGATCAGATGACACGATCACAAAATCGATCATTGATCTTCGGTCTAGGGTACTCTGGTACCAGGTACACTTATGAGCACCCTTATGTTCGAACATGGTGTTTGTTATGGATAATCCATGACTAGCACAGAAGTCCAATAACAACCGACCGCTCGGGTTTAGATCAGGGAGGCCGTTCCTCCCCACCACGCCTCTCCAGGTGTCTCCATCGTTGCCCACGTGGGCGTTGAAGTCACCCAGCAGAACTACGGAGTCCCTTACTGGAGCCCCATACAGGACTCCATTCAGGGTCTCCAAGAAGGCCGAGCTGCCGTTTGGTGCATACGCACAAACAACAGTCAGAGTTTTCCCCCCTACAACCCTTAGGCGCAGGGAGGCGACCCTCTCGTCTACCGGGGTAAACTCCAACACCGCGGCGCTCAGCCGGGGATTTATGAGTATCCCCACACCCGCCCGGCGCCTCACGCCCTTGGCAACTCCGGAGAAGAATAGAGTCCAACCCTTATCCAGGAGTACAGTACCAGAGCTGAGACTGTGCGTGGAGGTAAGCCCCACCAGATCTAACTGATAGCGCTCCACCTCCCTCACAAGCTCCGGTTCCTTTCCCCACAGCGAGGTGACGTTCCACGTCCCCAGAGCCAGCTTCTGCCGCCCGGGTCTGGTCCGTCGAGACCCCTGACCTTCGCTGCCACCCATGTGGCTGCGCACCCGACCCCAACGGGTCTTCCCACAGGTGGTGGGCCCATGAGATGAAGAGAGGGGGGGTGCCACGTAGTTTGTTCGGGCTGTGCCCGACCGGGCTCCGTGGCAAACCCGGCCACCAGGCGCTCGCCATCGAGCCCTCCGTCTGGGCCTGGCTCCAGACGGGGGCCCCGGGCTTCCTCCGGGCCGGGTCACATCTCCTCTTTTTCGGATATTCATTGAGGCTTTTTTCTCGAGAGAGAAAAAAAGCCTCTCGAGACACATATCAACGAAAAAGAAAAGGCTTTCCAGCTGTGCAAACAAGAGCCTCGTTTGGAAAAAGACAACGGCAACCATGTCGGCTTGAACATTTAGACTCGAATCATTAGAACTTTATATTGACAGATTATATTTGGAGTGTGAGAGTACGTTAGCCGAGAGCATCAGACAAACTACCCCAGTTAGCTGGCAGGGTCTTGGGGGGGAAGCGGCTTATTTTCAACACAGAAGAACCGAACGTTGGCCAGAATTCCCCAATTTCTCAGTTTCATTATAACCCGTCCCACCATAGAACACTAATCGTTTGTCATCGAGACACATTTCAACGAAAAGAAAAGGTTTAAGCTGCGCAAACAAATAAGAGCCTTGTTTGGGAAAAAAGACGACGACAACCACTTCAATAATAACCACCACCTGGTGCAGGGGTAATAAATTGGCTCGGCTATTACCATAATGGCCCAAGTTGCATCGCTAAATACACTGTGTAATGCCATAGTAGTGTAATACTACGTGGTAATAAAAACTTTCCAACGACTATTATTACAGCATTCCACCTGTGAACGGCGTGTATCGTGGGGCTATGCTGTGTGCTTGCTTATCCGTCAGGCATGATAGCGTGTAGCATGACTATTCATCTAGCATTTTCATTAGCATATTAGCATAGCCGTTTGTCACAACTATTACGCATCATTTTCATATCGCTGCGGCTGGCTAAATTCAAATCCATCATCTAAATGTATTATCCTTATGTTAATAGCTGCTTACCTGGTGCACCGGCAGCGGCTCACTCAGTCCATGACCCTCGGGTTCGGACTCATCATCTCCTCCTCCCTGTTCATGGCTAGGTCCGTCACCCTCTTCCACCATCTGTGCTGTCTCCATGGGTGGATCGCTACAGCTAGCCCCCTCGCCCTGTCCACTGGTGCTGGTGGTGCTTGATTCACCTGAGGTGGAGGGGGCTCCCGAAGCACCTCCACTGAACATGTCAGTTATTTTAGCAAATTTTCCGGCGTCTGCGGCTAGATTTTTGAGCCTTTTGGCCCTGAGCTTTTCAGCTCCACCTTTAAGTTTACGCTTTGGTTTGTCCATTGCCGTCTTCCACTCTCGCAAACTCGCGCATAGCTAAATACAGGGTAAGAGGTGGGCCGTAATAATTGGTTCTGCCTCAGATGGCGCACTTGTGCACTTGACTTCAGCAGGCACCGTTTCAGTGCGTATGGCGGCGTATTGGTTAGGTTACCCACCGAATAGTGCCGAAGTGACATCTGAGACACAAATTTAGTACCGCCACACACACATGCATGGGCCGAGGGCCGTCAACATGACATCGTGGGCCGCCGGTCAGTTTTTGTTTTTTGTTTTTGTTTTTTTTTAAAAAAACAAAAAAAAACGGGGGAGGCCGTTCGGCCCTCGAGGGAACTCGGCCCACCGGGAAAATGCCCGGTATGCCAGATTGCCAGTCCAGCCCTGGATACACCGATAAAATCGGGTAATTTATACTTAATAAACAATAAAGCTAAAATATACGCTAAAGTCCGATACTGAAAGAAAAACACATAATCTATACAAATAATGTTGGTCTTTGGCAACATGTACAAGTAGTACAGTATCTTGACTGGAGAATCCCCATTCAATGACATTTAGATATATTCATTTCATGTATGAAAGATATATGCAAGAGTCAAGAGTAGCTGAAAGATGTCAACATTTACATTTTTAGATGAATTCAAAATTACATGGTCGTGCTGGGGCATAACTCTCACAACCCACAGATCCACTAGAAAACACGTACAGCACATACAGATAATTAATGTTGCGACAAACTAATTTGCAATTATAAATGAATTAAAAAGCTTTTTCTAAACAGTATATTGTGGCGTGCACTCATGGGTGTGTCCTCTCACCCAGTGGGTTGATGGGTAATGTTAAGGCTGTAGCTATATATACTTCCCGTATGGGGAACATGTGCCAGTTCTTCCTGACTACTGAATAAACAACAGTAAACAGTACCTGCGTCTCTGCCTTTCCTTGTCCTGCCACATTGGTGACCCCGTTTTTTGGACATGTTCGAGGTAGAGGAGGATAGTGTCCCTTCCTCATCGGGGGAAGACGTATTTTCTTCCCCGGTGCCCGTGGACCGTGTCTCCACAACGACCATGGCGCCGCAGCTTCCGCGACCGACCAGCTCCGCGGGGCACGTTAAACTGCCGGAGTTTTGGCAGAACGACCCCGCGCCGTGGTTTCAGCATGTCGAGGCTCTCTTCCATCTGCGAGGAGTAACGGCAGACGACTCCAGGTATTTTTTGGTGGTCGCGGCTTTGGACCAGCAATCCACCCGGCGCGTGATGCAGCTCCTGCGAGCCCCGCCGCTGCGCGGAAAGTACGCCGCCCTCAAGCAGCTTCTCCTCCGGCGCTACAGCTTGTCAGCCGCGGAGAGAGCGGACAAGCTACTGTCGCTTCCCGGTTTGGGCGATGGTTCGGCAGTGGACCTGATGGACGAGATGCTGTCGTTGCTGGGCTCCGAGGATGAGGGTTTCCTGTTCCCGCACATCTTTCTGCGCCAGCTCCCGCTGCAGGTGCGCGCAGCCCTCGCCAACTCTTCTTGCTTGGCGGCCGGCGACTTCCGTGGATTAGCTGAGCAGGCGGACCGGATCCTGCTGACTTCGAGGAACGTCTCCGTGCAGAGTGTGGCCGTGGAGTCCTCGCAGCCGACGTTGGAGAACGAGGCTCCGGCATGGACGGCTGCAGTTTCCACCCGCAGACAGCAGCGGCCAGCTGTGTTTCTTCCATCAGCGCTTCGGCAGCAAGGCGCGCCGCTGCGTTCCTCCGTGCGCGTTCGAGGCACCGGGAAACGGAAGAGCCGGCGCTCGGTAGCAGCCGTGGGCGCTGGCGATCAAGAGGAGCTGCTGTTCATTCATGACTCCGTATCAGGTAATCAGTTCCTGGTGGACTCCGGCTCGCAGAAGAGCCTTCTCCCTCCTGCAGCTACGGACCTCTCGGCCCGTGGCAGTGGTCCGCGTCTGACAGCGGCTAACGGTTCGGCTATAGAGACGTTTGGTACCAAGTCCGTGACTGTGTGTTTCAATGGACGCAAATTTCTGTGTGACTTTGTTGTAGCCTCCATTACGGTTCCTATTATCGGAGCAGATTTTCTGTGCACTAATGGGTTGTTAGTGGATGTAGCTAATCGCAGGCTCATTGATGCTGTGTCTTTTGCGTCTTTTCCGTGTCAGTCAGGGGGACCCGGGCCGTTAACACACGCTAATTTCGCGGCGTCAAAGGATGTCTTCCAGCGCTTACTGGCGGAATTTCCTTCGCTGACAACGCCCGCATTTTCTGCCGCGGTTACTAAACACGGCGTGGAACATTTCATTCCCACTGTGGGTGCGCCCGTTTTCGCACGTTCGCGTCGCCTCGACACCGTGAAGTTAGCCACCGCGAAGGAGGAGTTTGCTACCATGGAGCGTTTGGGGATCGTTAGGCGGTCCAACAGCCCCGTGGGCTTCGCCGCTCCACATGGTGCCCAAGGCGGACGGTTCTTGGCGGCCGTGCGGCGACTTCCGCCGTTTAAATAACATTACGGCCCATGACCGTTACCCCATTCCGCATGTTCAGGATTTTTCGATTCGTCTGGCGGGCATGACAATTTTTTCTAAAATCGATTTGGTGCGAGGTTATCATCAGGTGCCTGTGCGGGCGGAGGACGTGCCCAAGACTGCTGTCATTACACCGTTTGGGCTTTTCGAGTTCCTGCGAATGCCGTTCGGCCTTAAAGGCGCAGCGCAGACGTTTCAGCGCTTGATGGACTCGGTGCTACGTGACCTCGCATTTGTTTTCGTCTATTTGGACGACATCTTGGTGGCCAGCCCGTCGGCTGATGAGCATTTGTCGCACCTTAGGCAGGTTTTCCAGCGCCTTGATGGGCATGGTCTCATTGTCAACACAGCCAAGTGCCAGTTTGGGCTGTCTGTCATAGACTTTTTGGGCCATCGCATTTCGTCGCAGGGTGCGGTCCCTTTGCCCTCGAAAGTGCATGCAGTTGCGGATTTTCCCCGTCCGGTCTCGGTCAGGTCGCTACAGGAGTTTTTGGGCATGGTAAATTTTTACAATCGTTTCTTGCCTCGTGCGGCCCAACTCCTGCAACCATTGTATGGTGCTTTGAAGCTTAAGAAAGCCAAGGACCAGGTTGACTGGACCCCTGTGAGGATCCAGGCTTTTGAGGGGGCTAAGGCTGCCCTGGCTAACGCGGCGCTTCTGGCACACCCCGCGTCTCGGGCGCCCATCGCCCTCACGACCGATGCTTCGGATGTGGCTGTTGGTGCAGTTGTTGAACAGCGTGTTGCAGGTGCGTGGCAGCCCCTTGCATTTTTTAGCCGCGGTTTGCGAGACAGTGAGCGAAAATACAGTGTGTTTGACCGGGAACTGTTAGCGTTGTACCTGGCTACGCGTCATTTCCGTTTCCTGCTGGAAGGCCGCCCTTTCACAGCCTATGTTGACCACAAACCATTGACGTTTGCTATGGCGAAGGTGACAGAGCCATGGTCTGCTCGCCAGCAGCGCCATCTAGCGGCGATCTCCGAATTCACAACGGACATCCAACATGTGGCGGGTAAAGCGAACCCGGTTGCAGACTGCCTGTCGCGGGTGCTGGTGTGCCCTGTGCATCTTGGGGTTGATTTTTCCGCACTGGCTGCCGATCAACCTGGGGACCCGGGTATCGTTGCACTGAGAGCTGCGAGTACCGGTCTGGAGCTGGAGGAGGCAGTGGTGCAAAATGGTGGGCCTGCCCTCCTTTGCGACGTCTCCACGGGCCGCCCCCGCCCGGTGGTGCCGGTTGCTTGGCGCCGTCGGGTCTTTGATATGGTGCACTCTCTTTCTCATCCGGGTGTCCGGGCGTCGGTGAAGTTGGTGTCTTCGAAGTTTGTGTGGCCTGGCCTTCGCAAAGAGGTCAAAGAGTGGGCGGCCACATGTGTGGCGTGTCAGCGCGCAAAAGTTCACCAGCACACTAGGGCGCCCCTCGAGCCATTTTTGATTCCAGCCAGGCGTTTTGATCATGTGCATATCGACCTTGTGGGGCCTCTTCCCCCTTCCCAGGGTTTTACACATCTCCTTACCATGGTAGATCGGACCACTAGGTGGCCAGAGGCGGTTCCTCTGTCTTCCACGACATCTGCGGACGTGGCACGCGCTTTTCTTTCAGCTTGGGTCTCACGTTTTGGTGCACCGTCTGATATCACCTCTGACAGAGGCCCGCAGTTCATTTCGGATCTCTGGTCAGCGCTAGCAAAGTCTTTGGGCACACAGGTTCACCGTACCACTGCCTACCACCCCCAGGCTAACGGTTTGTGTGAACGTTTTCACCGGTCGCTTAAGGCGTCATTGCGGGCTGCGCTCTCAGATGCAAACTGGTTGGATCGGTTGCCGTGGGTGATGCTCGGGTTGCGCTCGGCTCCTAAGGCTGACCTGGATGCCTCGCCTGCAGAGTTGGTACTCGGTCAGCCGCTCCGCGTCCCAGGGGAGTTTCTGCCTCAGAGCTCGGCCCCCTTTCCGGTTCCTGTTGCGCGTCCTGCGTCACAGGCCGCTTGTGCACCGGTGCCCGTGCATCATTTTTCACCTCGGTCTTTCGTGCCAACGGATCTCGCGACCGCTCGGTTTGTGTTCGTGCGTCACGATGCTCACCGGTTTCCCCTCCAGCCCCCGTATGACGGCCCGTTTAGAGTGTTAGAGGCGGGTTCTAAAAGTTTCATTCTGGACATGGGCGGGCGCAGGGAGCGTGTTTCGTTAGACAGACTTAAGCCAGCTCATCTGTTGGCCGGCGAAGAGGTGCTACCGGCCCGGGTTCCCCGTCGTGGTCGCCCCCCTTCTAAGGCCCCTGTGTTGTTTTCTCCAGTTGTGCCTCCTGATCCTGTGCCTGTTGTACATGATGTCCCTTCTGCTTGTTCCACCCCTGCGTTTGCGGACGGGGATCGGCGTAGCCGTTATGGTCGCCTCGTTAAAACCCCTGAGAGGTACTGACTTTTGTCCCATTTTATTTTTTTTTCCCTCTGGGTGTTCGGGGGGGGGCTGTGTGGCGTGCACTCATGGGTGTGTCCTCTCACCCAGTGGGTTGATGGGTAATGTTAAGGCTGTAGCTATATATACTTCCCGTATGGGGAACATGTGCCAGTTCTTCCTGACTACTGAATAAACAACAGTAAACAGTACCTGCGTCTCTGCCTTTCCTTGTCCTGCCACAATATATCATTAAAATGTGTAACT
>JBAMIH010000420.1:0-10951 GCA_038501795.1 Pseudopleuronectes americanus | reverse complement strand
CGTGAATGTGGGTTTATGTGCCCTATATGTTAAAAATGTATAACTATTACTTAGACATGTTTTACAGGTAGTTTCAGTTGTACCATGTACCTCCACTCTTTGGTCCTTTTTTGATGTTGTGCAGTTTGTTGTGTTTTGTAAACTCGATGTGAATGTGTTTCTGAGATACTGTGGCAGTGGAGCTCTGCTTCCTGCTCACAGCAGCCTGTAGAGAATACAGAGGATGGACGGTGTGACCACAACCACCTCCCAGCTCAACATGCTGTGCTTGATGTGCTGTGTGTGTGTGTTTGTGTAGTGTGTCATCACTGGCTCTTGCAGCATTTCACTGTGTCAAAGAGCTGCATACACCTTTTTGTCTTTAACTAATTAAATATAAATCGTTTGTAAGATTGTTTTTTGTGATTGGAGGACGCAGAATCTTACACTGTAGTTACATATTGTTAAATGATTGATTCGGGCTTCAAAGCTTTGGCATTGAAATGCTTCAGGTTATTGTATTCTATATCCCTTTACTTCTTAATATCCTATTAAATCAAAATCAATATTCCTACACTTATTCAAAGTTACCTGAACTACATCCTGCTTAACCTGTGGAGTTTAACCAGATGTTTGTAATTGTTGGAAAATGAAAGTAATGACTCTAAACTGAAAACTGGTTCATCACTTGTGCAGAAACATAACAATAAAAGCAGTGTTATTCCACAGGACTTAAATATGCATTTAAAAATGACGTTCAGTGAAAATGGGACAAAATGGTGACGACTTTAAAGCAAAGTATCAAAGTCTTTATAAGGAAGTTGAAAAGTATGAACCGAATAAACCAACAGGAGCAAGATTAAGTTTGTTAGAGGTTATAAATGTCAGTTTCAATACATGTTCTGTTAGTTGCCCAGCCTATATTACAATGAGAGACTGTGGGGAATTATTGTTGGTTACGTCCCTTAATCACAACCGCTCTGTACATTGATTTCTTCCTTGGGCCATTTTGCATCATGTTGTTATTTTTAGTAACATGAAACTTGAGGTTGCTGTTGGTTGTTTCATGTGTTTTAGATGGAAAGATATCAGATATTATTTCCTCTTTGAAAATGAGAGGCCAATCATATTGCTCTCACGTTGTTCCCTCCCACTTGATATGATTACATGAAGGAAATCTTCCTGCAGTTCATAAGCATCTAAATCAACGACTGTCTGAAGAGGATTCATTAAAATGCTGATCTTATTCCAACTGCTGCTGCTGCTCGGAGCGACGCGTAAGTCAACCTCTAGATTTTATTTGGAATACACAGGATGTTTTAATTGTTGTTCTTGCGTCAATTCAGCACAGCACATTTATTAGTCTGTCATTATCATTAATCGTTGCTCTATTTAATTTACATTTTTAGGAAGCACATTCAGTCAGATCTTTGAGACAAAGACTGCTGATGTCGGAGATGAAGTGAAGTTGACGTGCAGCCGCCAGAAGTCAGAATTTCGGAGCCAAACTTTTTTGGATCCGGCTTGTTTCTGGAAACTTGCCTGAATTCTTGGGAGGAACATATTCCATTTGATATGACCCTGGTGTTAATGAGACTCCTCACTTTACAGTCAAACAAGAGCCTGGAAGCTTTGTTCTGTACATTAACAAAGCAGAGCCGAGTGATGCTGGAGTTTACTACTGCATGGAACAAAATACCTTGACATGAAATTATTGATTGGAACATTTCTGAAATTAAAGGTAAATAAAAAAACAAACATTTCACATCTTTTAAAAATACAATTACTTGCAAACACCAAACAATTTATAAGCAATTTAATCTTGTCTCTATATTGTCTTCATAAAGAGAATAAATATCTTCTCAATTTACTATCAATAGTCATATTAAAGTATATTTTCTTTAATGTTAATTTTTGTGTTTGTATTTCCCAGGACCAGAACCTGATATAACTGCCGTCATTCAAGTTCCTCCATCTGACCCGGTCGGTTCAGGAGACTCTGTGACTCTGCAGTGTTCCGTCCTGTCCGACTCTGACAACCACACATGTCCAAGATATGACAAGCTGTACTGGTTCAGAGCTGATGAAGCTCATCCCAGTTTAGTTCATGTTCATGGCAGTAGTGGTGATGAATGTGACGGGAGCCTTGAAGCTCACTCACCCCACAGATGTGTCTTCAATTTCTGTAAGAGTTTTAGTTCCTCTGATTTTGGGACTTATTACTGCGCTGTGGTCACAAGTGGAGAGATTTTATTTGGACGAGGAATAAAACTGGGAAATGAAGGTAACTGTTTTTATTGTTAAAATATCACATTCGTGTGTTTAATTTAGAATCAATAGAATAAATTACTATCATGTATCACAAATTTGTCACATTTGTTCCTTTTGAATTTAAACATTATTTCAAATCCTAATTAACTTTGATTATTTAATTCTTGTGTTTCAGTGGTCAACATCTGGAATGTACAGAACGCCAATACAGTTCTGTGTCTGTTAAGTGCTGCATTGGCTATAAGTCTGATTGTTGTTGTCGTCCTTTTCAAGAAGAAAATGTGTGATTGTTGCAAAGGTGATCAAATATTTTCATATTTTACATTATTAAAAGTATTTAGCAAAAGATAAATACACAGAATTAACATTAATCCTTTGTGTAAATTGACCTGCAGCATCTTTTATCTTTTATCACACAGCTGGAGTTTCTTTACAAACAGAGGCTGCAGCAGTCGGTGGTAATCCGCCAAGTCAGCAGGTAAGGTACATGATGAAAAGACAGAAACAATTAATAATGGAGCCCAACCTATTTATTGATTCAAATATGATCCTGTCACTGACACATCGGTATCTGCATTTGTTGCTGGACAGTCTGTCTGTGTCAGTCCGACATGGTTCAAATGATCAAATGACCAAAATGATCTGATGCCGAGTTTGACCTGCAGTTTGACCTCGTTGTCGACCACTGCTGTCGTTGATCTGAGGACGTAGAAGAAGACGTGTTCAACTTGTTCCACATACTGAAGGCTCACTGCCATTGAATCTTTTTAATATTGAGCATATCACATGTCACAAGTTAGAATTAGAATTTTTTTTTGTAATCGTTGTTACCAATTTACACACACAGTAACATTAAGGAAAATCTTTGAAAATATATTTAATATTATATAATATTAGCATCAGCCCCCTAAAATCCATATTAGTCAGGATGGTTAGTAAAGCATTGGTTTCTTCTCATATGTTAATTTCAAGACATTGTGTTTTTTTCCACTTGCTTACCCAGAGACACGAGGACTCATTGGTTTATTCTGCACCAACCTTCAGCAGGAGGAAGGCTGGCAAAACAACCGAGAGAAGAAATGTAAAACCTGCAAATGAAGAAACGGTCTACTCTGATGTCAGAGCTTATGAGATATGATTTATGATTAAATAAATATTTTCATTCATTGCTTGAACATTGTCAAAAGAACAGTCATTCACTTAAATGTCACATCTGTTGTTAATAACAATATTTGGATCGTATTAAATTATATTTGAATTAAAACACATTAGCAACTGCTTCTGTTGACACCCGACAGAACTGTGTAATTAAAATTTCTCAGCATTTTTTATTTTTCAAGGTCAATCGGGCTTCTACTCAAACTGGCTTTTTGAAAGTTTCAAACTTTCACTCTGTCACATATGCAAATTAAATCTATGAATAAAATGTTTGTTTCTATTTATTTTTTAAATCTTAATGGATTAAATGCATTAAAAAAAACTAAATCTATAATAACATTTGAACTTAGAACAAAAAATATTTCATCAATAAACTACAAGTTATTTACCATATAATGTGAAAATATTTGTTTGACTTTAATTTGTCTACAACATCCCACAATATGTTTTCAATGAGTCCAGAACCTCTTCTCTCTGGGTTGCCCTCTCATGGACGTATGTGAGCAGTGATGGTCACAGTTTGAAATGGACGTTTCTCTTTTTGTACTTGAAGGCAGCACGAGGGAGCCTGATGAAACTGACTCCTCATTCAGAAGGAGAGTTTGTGAAGGAGTCTCTTGTTGCTGCTGTGGTGTCGCTTTGTCTTGAAAATTCACCTCATTGGCTCTTACTGATATGACATATTGACAAAAAATACATCTTTGGCCTCGAAGGAAACAACAGACATAGCAAATATCAGCCAACTATGAACTTTTGTTTGTGGGGAGGAAGGACATTTTCTTTACAAGACACACATGGTGCTGCAAGAGGTGAGGACTTGTATGAGAAAGCTTTGTCCTGCAACAAACTTCGAGCATCATCATCACTACCATCAGACACCAGAGAGAAGCAGTTGCAGCCAGAGGTTAGTGTGATGTGTGTGCTGTAATCAAGTGTGGCCCTAAAAGCATGTTATGAACTTTAAAATGGGCCTTGATAGGAAAGAGGTTCCAACCTGCTGAGGTGTAATATATAAAAAAAGAGATTCTTTTAAACATAGTGCAGCCCAGCTTCCTGAGATCAAACAGAGAGTGAGAGAGGATGTGATGCCCCTTAGTCTGAAAACCAAGCCACAATAATGCGGAAGTTTCCGTGAATGTGGGTCTATGTGCATCTCTTTGTGTATGAAGCCAAAGACCAAACTGAAACTAAAGGAGGAGACAAAATACATTTTGATACCATATCAACTGCAGGGCTTTTTTTTCATATGAAATCTCCCAGTTGATACACTTGAGTCCATCTTTTTAAATTGATCATTGGTTTAACAATAACCTCAAGATTATTATGCATCAAAAAGCAGCACTTGTAGTATTGAGAACAACGTTAGTGTCACAGTAATGTATTTGAAACAGTGACAAACCAGAACATATTGTTTCATAAATAGTTGTTTGTTTTATAAATAACATTTAGCATTTAACAAACATGCTGGAAGGGGTATTCAGAGGAAAAACATGATGTCAATAAAGGCTGAGAAGAGAAACGGACAAAACAATACAAAATAAGTAGTTCTAAAATAAAATTAATAAATAGTCAGATATGATACAGATAGTTACAACATGGTCGTCACAGTAGAAGAGTCATTACAACATAGAATCGGAGCACATCTAAGATGTAACAGTCCCCTCCCTCTGTCTGCTGTGTGGCTCAGTTCAACTGAATCACCACACAGGGTGAGCTCGTCATCATCCATGACATTTGGATCGGTTGCCCCCGTTTCATTGAAGGTGACTCCTCTGACTTTCTGAATTACTGTCACAAATACTTAAATATGTTTTAATACAGCAAGAAGGAAACAATATTTTCAACAATCAACAATATATCTCATCAGTATATGTATCAAAGTCACAGTCTCAGCCTCACAGAAGGTGTAAAGTATTTTATTGTTTTAATTTTACAGCTTACAACTTTAATGTTTTGGTTCACTCTCACTTCTCTCATTAGAGTTACTACCTGCGCCAAGGAGACGTTAGTTTGTTTGCTTCTCTGTCCCAACATCCCCCATGCGGTGTCAGGATCACACCTGATGTGTGTTCCTGAGGGGAGTACTTGAACATGTTTAGTGCAAAGCTGGAAAAAGTCAATTTTCAGTTCATTCGTATGGTAACATCTGGGAATTTGTGTATACTATCTACTTTGGCTCAGCAAGATTCAAATTAGATAAATATTTCAGATTTACAATGACAGCACAATTTCAATAACCTGTGCTCTTAACTAGGTTTAGAGAGAAAACAGAAAAATTTGACATTGTAAATTGTAAGATAAGATGTAGAGAGAGGGGCACGTTCAATGATAAAGTCATTTTGGAATGTCCAAGAGTTTTGTTCACTCCATTTTGATTCATTATTCCCCTCTTGCGATAACAAGCCACCTTATTGACAAACACATCTAAAAACAAATTCCAAATGATCTTGTGCTTCTTAAACTATTACTTATCTATATAATGTAATATATTAAATCATCACTTTGTTTTGTTGTGGTGGTGTTTTGATTGAATATTTTTTCATTGACTATTAATTTGTACCTGCTGCCACTAGATCAATGTCAGCTGATGCACACTGAAGCAGAATTTAACAACTGCAGAATTAATTGTTGATAATTTGTCAAAAGTTAAGTTAAGATCAAAGCATAAATTTGACAAGTGTGTTATCATCAACTTCTCCTGTAAGTTGATGTGATATTAACAATCATAACAATAGAACACTGGTACTCCACTAGCAATTTTAATAACAGATATAAAAACAGGACAAGCTCAGCTTCTTGAAACTGAGCGTGAGAAAAGACTGTTCGTATTCACACCTTTATAAGAAACCCTCGCCACAGCAATGCTTAAGTTTCCATTTGGTCTTTGCTGCTGACTGTGCTCATGTGTTTCTGTTCTTTTCAACTGTAGTTTTAACCCCATATGTTGAACATATATAATTATTACTTAGACATGTTTTACAGGTAGTTCCAGTTGTAGCATGAACCTCCACTCTTTGGTCTTTTTTGATGTTGTCCAGTTTGTTGTGTTTGTAAACTTGATGTGAATGTGTTTCTGAGATACTGTGACAGTGGAGCTCTGCTTCCTGCTCACAGCAGCTTGTAGAGAATACAGAGGATGGACGGTGTGACCACAACCACCTCCCAGCTCAACATGCTGTGCTTGATGTGCTGTGTGTGTGTTTTTGTAGGTCATCACTGGCTCGTGCAGCATTTCACTGTGTCAAAGAGCTGCATACATCTTTTTGTCTTTAATTAATTAAATATAAACCTTTTGTAAGTTTGTATTTTGTGATTTAAGGAAGCAGAATTTCACACTGTAGTTATATATTGTTAAATGATTGATTCAGGCTTCAAAGCTTTGACATTGAAGTGCTTCAGGTTATTGTATTCTATATCCCTTTACTCCTTAATATCCTAAGTTATTCATTATCCCCAAATGTGGGAGTATTAAAGTTACCTGCACTACATCCTGCTTAACCTGTGGAGTTGACCAGATGTTTGTAATTGTGGAAAATGAAAGTAATGACTCTAAACTGAAAACTGGTTCATCACTTGTGCAGAAACATAACAATAAAACAGTGTTATTCCACAGGACTTAAATATGCATTTAAAATGACCTTCAGAGACAATAGGACGAAATGGTGACGACTTTAAATAGAAAGCATCAAAGTCCGAATTAACCGAAAGGAGCAAGATTAAGTTTTTAAGAGGTTATAAATGTCAGTTTCAATACATGTTTTGTTAGTTGCCCAGCCTATATTACAATTTAAGAATGTGGGGAAATATTATTGGTAACGTCCGTTAATCACAACCGCTCTGTAAATTGACGTCTTCTTTGGGCCGTGCCCCACCAACTTTTAGAAAATTGGTTGAGTGTTTTATTGTGATCCTGTTGACAAACAGCAAAGAAAACACAACATCCTCCAAGGTCGTCGTTTTTACTGTTTGTGGAAACCAGTCTCGAATTGTCTTTAAATACAATAGTTCAATAGTGAATCAAATGAGAGGTCAAACGCAGATATATGCTGCATTTGGTCATAGTGTGTTGTTAATTATGTTATAAGGGTAGTTCTCTCATACTTGACCCCATGTTATGTGTGGGAGTTTATTGTGTTTACTTTACATAATGTTGTGTTACTCTAGTGTCATATTTAGAAACATGAAACTCGAGGTTGCTGTTGGTTGTTTCATGTGTTTGAGATGGAAAGATATCAGATATTATTTCCACTGTGAAAATGAGAGGCCAATCATATTGCTCTCACGTTGTTCCCTCCCACTTTACATGATTACATGAGGGAAATCTTCCTGCAGTTCATAAGCATCTAAATCAACGACTGTCTGAAGAGGATTCATTAAAATGCTGATCTTATTCCAACTGCTGCTGCTGCTCGGAGCGACGCGTAAGTCAACCTCTAGATTTTATTTGGAATATACGAGATGTTTTAATTGTTGTTCTTGCATCAATTCAGCACAGGACATTTATTAGTCTGTCATTATCATTAATCGTTGCTCTATTTAATTTTACTTTTAGGAAGCACATTCAGTCAGATCTTTGAGACAAAGACTGCTGATGTCGGAGATGACGTGAAGTTGACGTGCAGCCGCCAGCCGCAGAATTTCGGAGCTAAACTTTTTTGGATCCGGCTTGTTTCTGGAAACTTGCCTGAATTCTTGGGAGGAACACATTCCTTTGATCATGATGGTGTTAATGAGACTCCTCACTTTACAGTCAAACAAGAGCCTGGAAGCTTTGTTCTGTACATTAACAAAGCAGAGCCGAGTGATGCTGGAGGTTACTACTGCATGGAACAAAATTCACTTGACATGAAATTAGTAAATGGAACATTTCTGAAAATTAAAGGTAAATAAAAAAACACCAACATTTAACATCTTCTTAAAAATGCAATAACTTTATAAACACCAAACACAATTTATAAGCAAAAATAATCTTGTATCTATATTGTCTTCATAAAGAGAATAAATATCTTCCCAATTTACATCAATTCATATAAGTAATTGTATTTAATGTTAATTTTTGTGTTTGTATTTCCCAGGACCAGAACCTGATATAACTGCCGTCATTCAAGTTCCTCCATCTGACCCGGTCGGTTCAGGAGACTCTGTGACTCTGCAGTGTTCCGTCCTGTCCGGCTCTGACAACCACACATGTCCAAGATATGACAAGCTGTACTGGTTCAGAGCTGATGAAGCTCATCCCAGTTTAGTTTATGTTCATGGCAGTAGTGGTGATGAATGCAACAGGAGCCTTGAAGCTCACTCACCCCACAGATGTGTCTTCAATTTCTGTAAGAGTTTTAGTTCCTCTGATTTTGGGACTTATTACTGCGCTGTGTTCACAAGTGGAGAGATTTTATTTGGACGAGGAATAAAACTGGGAAATGAAGGTAACTGTTTTTATTGTTAAAATATCACATTTGTGTGTTTAATTTGGAATCAATACAATAAATTACTATTACATATCACAAATTTGTCATATTTGTTCCTTTTTAATTGTAACATTATTTCAAATCCTAATTAACTTTGAATATTTAATTCTTGTGTTTCAGTGGTCAACATCTGGAATGTACAGAACACCAATACAGTTCTGTGTCTGTTAAGTGCTACATTGGCTATAAGTCTGATTGTTGTTGTCGTCCTTTTCAAGAAGAAAATGTGTGATTGTTGCAAAGGTGATCAAATATTTTCATATTTTACATTATTAAAAGTATTTAGCAAAAGATAAATACACAGAATTAACATTAATCCTTTGTGTAAATTGACCTGCAGCATCTTTTATCTTTTATCACACAGCTGGAGTTTCTTTACAAACAGAGGATGCAGCAGTCGGTGGTAATCCGCCAAGTCAGCAGGTAAGGTACATGATGAAAAGACAGAAACAATTAATAATGGAGCCCAACCTATTTATTGATTCAAATATGATCCTGTCACTTACACATCGGTATCTGCATTTGTTGCTGGACAGTCTGTCTGTGTCAGTCCAACATGGTTAAAATGATCAAATGACCAAAATGATCTGATGCCGAGTTTGACCTGCAGTTTGACCTCGTTGTCGACCACTGCTGTCGTTGATCTGAGGACGTAGAAGAAGACGTGTTCAACTTGTTCCACATACTGAAGGCTCACTGCCATTGAATCTTTTTAATATTGAGCATATCACATGTCCAAGTTGAACAAAACTTGCAGAATTTTTTTTTGTAATCGTTGTTACCAATTTACACACACAGTAACATTAAGGAAAATCTTTGAAAATATATTTAATATTATATAATATTAGCATCAGCCCCCTAAAATCCATATTAGTCAGGATGGTTAGTAAAGCATTGGTTTCTTCTCATATGTTAATTTCAAGACATTGTGTTTTTTTCCACTTGCTTACCCAGAGACACGAGGACTCATTGGTTTATTCTGCACCAACCTTCAGCAGGAGGAAGGCTGGCAAAACAACCGAGAGAAGAAATGTAAAACCTGCAAATGAAGAAACGGTCTACTCTGATGTCAGAGCTTATGTGATATGATTTATGATTAAATAAATATTTCATTCATTGCTTGAACATTGTCAAAAGAACAGTCATTCACTTAAATGTCACATCTGTTGTTAATAACAATATTTGGATCGTATTAAATTATATTTGAATTAAAACACATTAGCAACTGCTTCTGTTGACACCCGACAGAACTGTGTAATTAAAATTTCTCAGCATTTTTTATTTTTCAAGGTCAATCGGGCTTCTACTCAAACTGGCTTTTGGAAAGTTTCACACTTTTATTTACCATATAATGTGAAAATATTGGTTTGACTTTAATTTGTCTACAACATCCCACAATATGTTTTCAATGAGGCCAGAACCTCTTCTCTCTGGGTTTGCCCTCTCATGGACGTATGTGAGCAGTGATGGTCACAGTTTGAAATGGACGTTTCTCTTTTTGTACTTGAAGGCAGCACGAGGGAGCCTGATGAAACTGACTCCTCATTCAGAAGGAGAGTTTGTGAAGGAGTCTCTTGTTGCTGCTGTGGTGTCGCTTTGTCTTGAAAATTCACCTCATTGGCTCTTACTGATATGACATATTGACAAAAAATACATCTTTGGCCTCGAAGGAAACAACAGACATAGCAAATATCAGCCAACTATGAACTTTTGTTTGTGGGGAGGAAGGACATTTTCTTTACAAGACACACATGGTGCTGCAAGAGGTGAGGACTTGTAATAGAAAGCTTTGTCCTGCAACAAACTTTGAGCATCATCATCACTACCATCAGACACCAGAGAAAAGCAGTTGCAGCCAGAGGTTAGTGTGATGTGTGTGCTGTAATCAAGTATGGCCCTAAAAGCATGTTATGAACTTTAAAATGGGCCTTGATAGGAAAGAGGTTCCAACCTACTGACGTGGAATATATAAATAAAAAAGAGAGATTTGTTTAAACGTAGTGCAGCCCAGCTTCCTGAGATCAAACAGAGAGACAGAGAGGATGTGATGCCCCTTAGTCTGAAAACCAAGCCAC
>JBAMIH010000419.1:0-10958 GCA_038501795.1 Pseudopleuronectes americanus | reverse complement strand
GCTTCCGTCGAGCCGGGTTGTAACAAATTTACATAATTCATGTTTGAAGTCATCAATTCCAGTTTTAAGGCAAAACAAATGTTCATGCATGCCTTGTCTTTCTATGTAGGCTTTTTGTTTAGGTGAGAGAGTGCCTGTGTCTACAAGCCATGGGAGGATGCGAGCAAGAAGACATTTCATGAGGACTTGGGGAGTAGAGAAATGTCTCTCCATATAGATGGATCATTTGGAATATTGTCTTTCTTTGGTATTCTATGTATGAGGGCCCCCTTCCATGAATTAGGTACCTTTAGTTAGTTAGACAGATATTAAATATATTAGCAAGAGTTTGGGTGGACCAGGATTTAGTGGCTTTAATGGTTTCGTATGTCACCCCATCATATCCACTAGCTGTGTTGTTTGGCAGCTGGGACACAACTTTATCCACTTCATCAAAAGTGAAGTTAGCTGTGGATGGATAATAGTCTGGAGCAACTGACTCTATGCCATTGGCCCAGGGGGGCGGGGTCACTGGTTCAGAAGGGGGTGATTGATATTTGGCCAAATAATGATTATACACATCACTAGTGTCATTAACAGTGGGTGGGGGAGAAGGAAAGGTACTATTAGTGAGAATTATGTCAATGGCTTTTGATTTTCTGTGCTGCCATAGATAGGATAATTTTTCTCTGCTTATTGCCCTTGAATGTTCACGGTATTCCGCTGTGCCTCTTTTGCTGAGCCGTGATTGGATGACGTCTCTCACGTAGATCAGCTGTTTCTCGATCCAGGAAGTAATGGAGACCGGTGTAAACTCCGCTGGATATTTATCTATCAGGGGGAAGTTTTTTAGGACTCGTGCCACATATTTCAGAAGTGGTAAGCCGAACTCCTTCCCGCTGGCATGTCGCGCACGATATATTCCATTTTGGAAGAATTCTCCGATTCGGATGGATGCAACTTTAGTCCATTTCTTCGAATCACCGGAGCAGGCACACGCACACACACACTGAACAGAGAACCCATATCCTGAAGCATGAGCATTTATCCTTCACTGAGAAAAAGCAACAGTGATAATAAAAAAACATTTGTACAATATTTGCATATTTCAGCCTTTTACCACTTTTCTGTCGTATTTAATTGTAAAGTGAATATTTCAGGGTTTTGGCTCTAATCTTTAGTTCTGGAAAATACCTGTCAAACAATTATCTACAGTCATATTTAACAGTGCAAGATTATTGGTTGGACAATTCCTAAATAATTGCCAATAATTTGAATCATCAGTTAACCAATACGTCTCCGGTATCCATGTTCACAGTGTGTGTAGTTTGGGTGATCTGGTGGTCACATGACCACATAGATAGATAGATAGATTACTTTATTCATCCCCGAAGGGAATGAAATATAGGTATATTCCATTACTTTACAACGAGGAGTAACTCAGCCCAACTCCATCTACCCTTCAGGATTTTTACCACTAACTTTATATATATACAGTACTGTGCATAAGCATAAGGCAGGTGTGAAAAAATGCTGTAAACTAAGAATGCTTTCAAAAAATGGAAGTGTTAACAGTTGATTTTCATCAATTAACAAAATGCAGTGAATTAACAGAAGAGAAATCTAAATCAAATCAATATTTGGTGTGACCACCCTTTGCCTTCAAAACAGCATCAATTTGTCTCGGTAGACTTGCACACAGTTTTTGAAGGAACTCGGCTGGTAGGTTGTTCCAAACATCTTGGAGAACTAACCACAGATGTTCTGTGGATGTAGGCTTCCTCAAATCCTTCTGTCTCTTCATGTAATCCCAGACAGACACGATGATGTTGAGATCAGGGCTCTGTGGGGGCCATACCATCACTTACAGGACTTCTTGTTCTTCTTTACACTGAAGATAGTTCTTAATGACATTGGCTGTATGTTTGGGGTGGTTGGCCTGCTGCAGAATAAATTTGGTGCCAATCATACGCCTCCCTGATGGTATTGCATGATGGATAAGTATCTGCCTGTATTTCTCAGCATTGAGGATACCATTAATCCTGACCAAATCTCCAACTCCATTTGCAGAAATGCAGCCCCAAACTTGCAAGGAACCTCCACCATACTTCACTGTTGCCTGCAGACAATCATTATTGTACCGCTCTCCAGCCCTTCGGCGAACAAACTGCCTTCTTCTACAGCCAAATATTTCAAGTTTTGACTCATCAGTCCAGAGCACCTGCTGCCATTTTTCTGCACCCCAGTTCCTATGTTTTCGTGCATAGTTGAGTCGCTTGGCCTTGTTTCCATGTCGGAGGTATGGCTTTTTGGTTGCAACTCTTCCATGAAGACCACTTCTGATCAGACTTCTCCGGACAGTAGATGGATGTTCATGGGTCTCACTGGTCTCTGCCAGTTCTGAGCTGATGGCACTGCTGGACATCTTCAGATTTCCAAGGGAAATAAGCTTGATATATTTTTCATCTGCTGCACTAAGTTTCCTTGGCCGACCACTGCGTCTATGATCCTCAACGTTGCCTGTTTCTTTGTACTTCTTCAAAAGAGCTTGAACAGCACATGTGGAAACCCCAGTCTGCTATGAAATCTTTGTCTGGGAGAGACCTTGCTGATGCAGTATAACTACTTTGTGTCTTGTTGCTGTGCTCAGTCTTGCCATTGTGTATGACCTGTGACCTCAAACAGTCTTTCACAACCTCACATTGGTAGCAGAGTTTGACGGTTCCTCACCCAGTGTTTAGCCTCCTACACAGCAGTTTCTGTTTCAGTTAATGACTATTTTTCAACCTACATGTGAAATTGATGATCATTAGCACCTGTTTGGTATAATTGGTTGATCATACACTTTGTAATCCTACAAAATCCCTGTGTGTTTTTGCAAGTGTACCTACAAGGATTGATGCTGGTTTGAAGGCAAAGGGTAGTATCACCAAATATTGATTTGATTTAGATTTTTGTAGCTCACTTTGCATTTTGTTAATTGATGAGAATAAACTTTTAACACTTCCATTTTTGAAAACATTCTTAGTTTATAGCATTTTTTCTCACCTGCCTAAAATTTTTGCACAGTACTGTATATTTTTTTTTAAAGGTTCATGTGGAACAGATATGTCCCGCGAGCTGTTGGTTTAAATGTAAATGATGAAGTGGATCAATAATCTGCTTCAGTTCACCATCCCACGTCTGCGTCGCCACTTTCCCGTCTCCAAAACCTTCATACGTATGGGTCAGAGTTTGTGTGGAAATACGCAATTTTTCCTGTCAAGTTTGTGTTTATAAATCCTAACATATGCGTGAGAAGTGGCATACGCACATTTCAGCCCCCCTTTTGTGCGTATGCAACGGTTATAAATGAGCCCCCTGGATCTGTGGGTGGAAGCCTGCTGCAGTTGGCTAACGAAGGGTATCTGGCCTCTCCTGCAGCCCACTGTGCCAAAACATGTTGTGCAAGGATGTTTGGGCCTCATAGGGGAGACTTTTTACATTTGCTCCACTCTAGGCGAGCTAAAGTGATATATCAGTAACATTTACACATTTCCCATTAATTCAGGATGTTTCCTAGCAATGGAAATGATCAGAATGTCTTCAGGACAAAGGGCAGTGAAAATATGATTGTTTTTTAAAAAGTGGTCCTGTGTCTCACTTTACCCCAGCTTAGGGGTAAAGTGTAGCCTGACGTTGTCATACTCACAATTCTAGTCAGAATGTGAGTCTGAGACCGCTCCATTGGGCTGTGATTATGGGGCGTGTTTCAACCGAACCAGGAAATATAATTCCTCTTCGCTCAATTGGATAGACCTACAACCAATCAGAGCAACGTAGTATGTGACGTATGTTAAGCGAATCATTGTGAGTTATTTACTAACGCCGGGTTCACACCTGACGCTGAAGCGCAGCGCCAAGCCTTAAATAACAGCTGGCTCCCATCCACTCCCATGTTAAACCTTTGTGCGGGTCACACCGGAGGCTTGACGCGAGCGTATCGCGACAGGAAACACACTGAAATTAATTTAAATACTTTGAAGTCCCCTTCTGTTTTCCTGGAGTTTTACCAATGACATTATTAAATGTCTCCCTCTGCCCATCCACTACAGCCACACAAGCAGTGATAAAGATAAAAAGAGAGAGAGCTCCACATAGGCTTGAGTGGAGAATACGTAATTTACCCTCCACACCCGACATTTAACGGAGCAAACAGAGGAGAAGTTCTTCAACATGGATGACATTAAATTAATAATTGAAGTGGAGAAGTGCAGTGAGTTGTATGATCCTCGGAACCTGTTGTATAAAGACAACACCAAGAGAGACAAATGTTGGGACGCTGTTGCTTAATGTTGGAGCAACAAGTAAGTATATGCTTGAATACTACTGGATCAACCGGTGATATTATTAGCGCTGCCCGGCGGGTCAGCGTCGCTTCACCGTCCGGTGTTTAACAGCCAAGCGCCGGCGCGATAGGGATTAGCGCGACGCGGCGCTTTGGCGTCGCCTCCGCGTTCTCTGTTCCTCTTTCAAAATTAATGCGCTGTCGATGTCTCCTAAAACAGACTCAAATGCAGCATCTACACATCTCAGCTCTCCAGCGGCAGGCATTCTATCCAAGCCTACTTTGATGACGTGGTTGATTACGTTACTCTTGATCACCTGTCCATCATCGTATAAAGCCCGCCCTGACGATTTGATTGGATCGACCAGCTTCTGTTCGAGCATAGTTTCTCCCCAACGGAGCGACTCCAGACCGAACTTCCCGAACAACAAATGTTGTGGGCGGGGCTAAGTTCGTCTGGCACCCAGGCTAGGTAAAGTGAGACAGACCAGAGAAATCAAGGGGGTAAAGTGAACCAGCTGGGGTAAACTGATCCACTTACTTTTTCCACTTTAAAACTAACATAACAACACATGTTGTAATAGTTAAAATCCTGACAGCTAGATTGACATCCACACATTCCAAAACTAATATCGGTCTAGTAACAGAATCATGGGGATTGGTCAATCAAGCACATTTATTTAAACACTTTAAAGTAACACCGAACAAAATCATATACAACATAATATAAATCAAAATGTTTTAATAAACATTCAAATGACAGATAGATGTTGTGCAATAGTGCTTAAAAAGTGTTACCATGGAATGGTGTGCTTTTAGGCACTCAATAAATTTGGTTATCAAAATTAAATAAAAAGAAAAAAAATTAAATCATAACTTTAATTGTTTAAAGTTCTCGCGGGGCACCACCCTTCTTCTGAAGGGAAAGGATAGCCAATTTATTGATTAAGATCAGTCTCATTTAGATCTAGTTCAAATAGAATAATAATCTATTTCTCAATATTTTACCATCAAAGATTTTATAATGAACAGTGAAGGTTATGGAGTTCTAAACAGTGTAACGGTTGGCAAAGTTCACTTGTGCAATATTAATGACAGACCATTTGTGAAAGAAGAACATTTATTATGAGCATAATAAAGTATGAAAGCACGAATTACTAAACAATCAAAGCTAACTAACAAGGACGTGTGTGTGTGTGTGTGTGGGTGTGTGTGTGTGAATGTAAATAAGGGGGGGCTCAAACTGGTGGCCTACCAGAAGAACCTTAAGATAGCAACCACAAGGGCTGTACCATAAATGTTGTAGTAAAAAGAGTTATTAAAATGAGTTAGAAAAACTAATGACTAATTAGTAGACAAACTAGTAGACAAACTAAACAACTAACAATAACAAGGAAGTGTGTGTGAGTGTGTTTGTGTGTAAATGTTAGTTAGGGGCTCTCACACTGGTGTCTTACCAGAAGAGTAAGATAACAATTCCCCCCCTTCTTCTGAGGTTGTTTTACGAACGTTGCTTTACGGCCGTGGGGGAAGGTTTAACTAAGTGACATGCTATGCGTGTCTGTGTGGATGTTAATCAGATAATGAGAGAGTCAGGGATAAAGCCCGTGGCAAGCCTAACTGGCATTATCTTTCATTTAACTTATACCTACAACATCACAGCATATATATCAAACTTGTAAACACACACAGAATTGAATAAACAGTCTTGCTTAGCATGTATAATTATTAAGCCCAGATTATGTTACCAGTCCGAGGGAAAGAGTTTTGTGGTCGTAGAGTTCTGCATTCGCGATTCTGTCGAGCCGTGTGCTCAGATGCAGGTTGAAGTTCTCCTGCAGGACATCGCGTCGCTGCGAGGATTTTGTAGAGCTTGAAGGGCGAGGAGATTTCCTGTAGAGTGGTGAGCCGGGAGCTGGACCTCTGACCTCCGGTTGTTGGTTGGATAGAGAAGGAAGCTGAATCATCCAGGCCCCCCCCTTGGCGTTGCAGGAGAAGAGAGGCTGGACAGCCTGCTGTCCTCGGTGGGTGAGAGAAGAGAGGGGTTGAGCAGCCGTCCGCTCTCGGAAGGATGGAAGAAAGAGAGTGATTTTGGGGACGAAGCCCCTTATATTGGCCCCGGTGACCCCCAGGTCATGTGACCCGAGTGACCAATTGGAGTTGACTTTTCGTGGCTCCTCACCCTTTGCTTGACATATTCCAGACCACAGGAAATGCAGCATCCTGTTACATCCTGGGACCTGAGTTCGGGGGCTTTTTCAAGACAAAGAAACATGTGCTTTCAGGTGTTGACTACACATACAGGCCGAAGAGGAGACCTGTACAGGCCGAAGAGGAAACCTGTGGTTTGCACAAAACCATATCCCAACATAGAACCAGTTAGATTAGAACACGGTCATGGGACCAGAACCAGAACCAGCTAGAACAGCCTGGGACTCAGAACACAAGACTAGACCCACCTGGCTTTCAACATCAGCCTCATACTCTATAACAAGGCCTACTTTACATTCCAGCCCTGAAGGTTACAGGGAAAGGTGAAGAGTTGCTCTCTCCGTGTGGTTCCTACAGGCCTATTAGGTTGAGGCAGCTTCTTCACCACATCACCTTTAGAAACATGTGCCACATCATTTTCTTTTATAACATGGGTCTCTCCCACTCTTTCTTGTTTCCCTGGATTCTTCTGAGGAATTGTGTTAGTATTTCGTCATCCTCAACTTTCTCAACCATGCCAACATAATGGAGACTCCTGTGTTTGGTTGCAAAGTTAACTAGGACAAAGTTACCCACGGAAGGATCCATGTTTCCAGGATCACTTCTCTCATCCTCAGAGCTCTCTTTGTCGAACTCCCCCACTGTTGTTTTATTTAAGCCTGTAGCTCTTTTGAGGGTTGTCTTGTCAATATTTATATCCCTTCCAGCTTTTCTTAAAGACTTCTTTCCTTGCATGAACTCAGCGGCTGCACTCAATTACAGGTTTCTATGGATTAATCATGATTAATTGTGACGCTCGGTCACCTATGTTTATGTATTTCTGTCTCTGTGTTTCCTGTTTTATTTTGTAGTCTCACTTTCCTTGTGTCTTGTTTCCAGCCTCTTGGTGTCTCACTTCCTGTCTGTGATTGTCATTTCCAATCCTCATGTGTCTCACCTGTGCGTAATTGCCCCTGCCTTCCTCCTGTGTATTTAAGCCTCTGTTTTCCCTTTGTCTGGTGTCGGGTCGTACTCGTTGTTAGATGTTTCTCACTCATTGTTAGATGTTTCCTCACGCTTGGTTCTACACGTGGTGAGATATGGTTTGTTCCGCTGTCTCGACCAGCTTCTCCTGCACCTCGTGCCTTGTTCTCCGTGCGCTGTGACGCCTGAACTTACCTGTTAGTGTTTTGTTTTTGGCTTGTTTTAAGCCCTTTTCATTAAATACCTTTTGTTTTCAACCTCCGCATCCTGGGTCCATCTTCTCCTCCCTCAAACCGTAACAGAACGACCCGACCAAAATATGGACCCAGCAGAGGTTAATTTATTTTTTGAAAGAGTTTATTATTTTGATTGCCTGGTGTCTGAGCTGGAGGGCGGAGCCTCAGACCCTGCGTGGACCCTGGAGGAGATCTTGTGGGTGGAGGCCTGGCTGAAGGATCGACCTTGGGTGAGCCACACCGTGCCATACCTCCCGGAGGTGCAGGAGAGGTTGAGAAAGCTGCGCAGCCATGCAGTCCCTTCCTCTGACCCGTTTTTGGGAACCCGCCTGGCCCTTGGTGGACCCCGCAGCCTGCAGAGGAGGTCTGCAGTTGATGGCAGAGGTCGGAGCAGTGCCCCCAAATCACGTAGGCCAGCTCGCAAGCACCACCCTCCAGCCCCGGCCGTAGTCCTGTTCGCTGGAAGCGACGGGCCCTTTTGGGGACCCCGCAACCTCAAGGGGTTTCCTTTGGCGGATTGCGGACCTTGGCGAGGGGGGATCCACAGCGAAGGCCAATCTCTCCAGCAGCGTGCTCGGAGGCACCAGCCACCTCCAGCCCTCACTGGGCCCCAGCCACCTCCAGCCCTCTCTGGGCCTCAGCCAGGTCCAGCACCTGCTCCAGCACCTGCTCCAGTGCCTGCTCCGCGCCGGAGGCTCTCGGCTGACGTCCCTTGTGTTTCGGCGTCGGAGATCCTCACACCGGTGATGGCTCCAGTAACTGCTCCAGTAGCTGCTCCTGTGCCTTTTCCTGTGCCTGCTCCGCGCCGGAGGCCCCCAGCTGATGTCTCCCGTTCTCTGACGTCAGTGGTCCTCACAGCGGCGTCTGCTCCAGCACCTGCTCCAGTAGCTGCTCCAGTGCCTTTTCCTGTGCCTGCTCCGCGCCGGAGGCCCCCAGCTGATGTCTCCCGTTCTCTGACGTCAGTGGTCCTCACAGCGGCGTCTGCTCCAGCACCTGCTCCAGCACCTGCTCCAGTGCCTGCTCCGCGCCGGAGGCTCTCGGCTGACGTCCCTTGTGTTTCGGCGTCGGAGATCCTCACATCGGTGATGGCTCCAGTAACTGCTCCAGTAGCTGCTCCAGTGCCTTTTCCTGTGCCTGCTCCGCGCCGGAGGCCCCCAGCTGATGTCTCCCGTTCTCCGACGTCAGTGGTCCTCACAGCGGCGTCTGCTCCAGCACCTGCTCCAGCACCTGCTCCAGTGCCTGCTCCGCGCCGGAGGCTCTCGGCTGACGTCCCTTGTGTTTCGGCGTCGGAGATCCTCTCACCGGTGATGGCTCCAGTAACTGCTCCAGTAGCTGCTCCAGTGCCTTTTCCTGTGCCTGCTCCGCGCCGGAGGCTCTCAGCTGACGTCCCCTGTGTTTCGGCGTCGGAGATCCTCACACCGGCGTTGGCTCCAGCCCCTGCTCCTGTGCCTGCTCCGCGCCGGAGGTTTTCGTCTGACATCCCCTGTGTTTCGGCGTCGGAGATCCTCACACTGGCGTTGGCTCCAGTCCCTGCTCCAGTGCCTGCACCACGCCGGAGGTTCCAACCTGACGTCCCCTGTGTTTCGGCGTCGGAGATCCTCACACCGGCGTTGGCTCCAGTCCCTGCTCCAGTACCTGCACCACGCCGGAGGTTCCAACCTGACGTCCCCTGTGTTTCGGCGTCGGAGATCCTCACACCCGCGTTGGCTCCAGTCCCTGCTCCAGTGCCTGCACCACGCCGGAGGTTCCAACCTGACGTCCCCTGTGTTTCGGCGTCGGAGATCCTCACACCGGCGTTGGCTCCAGTCCCTGCTCCAGTGCCTGCACCACGCCAGAGGGTCCAACCTGACGTCCCCTGTGTTTCGCCGTCGGAGGTCTCCGCGGCACCTGTTCCTGTCCCTGAGCGGCCACGGCGCCGCCCCCATGAGCCTCAGAACTCTGCCCTTGTGTGGCCACGGCGCCGTCCTCCCGAGCCTCTGCGCTCAGCTCCGGTGTGGCCACGGAGCCCTCCGCTTGAGACTATGTACTTTGTCCCTGACCGGCCTCCGGGCCGTCCTCCTGAGGAGCCCCCGTGCTTCGTTCCTGACCGGCCTCCGGGTCGTCCACCGGAGCCCTTGAACTCTGTCCCCGAGCGGCCACGGTGCCGCCCTCCCGAGCCTAAGAACTCTGCCCTTGAGCGGCCACGGCGCCGTCCTCCCGAGCCTCTGTGCTCAGCCCCGGAGCGGCCACGGAGCCGTCGGCCTGAGACCCTGGTCACCTCCCGGATTCCCTCCTCCGGTTCCCCCCTCCTCCCACCCGTCTCGGTTATGGACCGTCTGGGATCCGGTCCTTGAGGGGGGGGTACTGTGACGCTCGGTCACCTATGTTTATGTATTTCTGTCTCTGTGTTTCCTGTTTTATTTTGTAGTCTCACTTTCCTTGTGTCTTGTTTCCAGCCTCTTGGTGTCTCACTTCCTGTCTGTGATTGTCATTTCCAATCCTCATGTGTCTCACCTGTGCGTAATTGCCCCTGCCTTCCTCCTGTGTATTTAAGCCTCTGTTTTCCCTTTGTCTGGTGTCGGGTCGTACTCGTTGTTAGATGTTTCTCACTCATTGTTAGATGTTTCCTCACGCTTGGTTCTACACGTGGTGAGATATGGTTTGTTCCGCTGTCTCGACCAGCTTCTCCTGCACCTCGTGCCTTGTTCTCCGTGCGCTGTGACGCCTGAACTTACCTGTTAGTGTTTTGTTTTTGGCTTGTTTTAAGCCCTTTTCATTAAATACCTTTTGTTTTCAACCTCCGCATCCTGGGTCCATCTTCTCCTCCCTCAAACCGTAACAATTAATCACATTACCAATTTTCTCGGTATATTTTGTGAGAACAAAAAAGATTTATGACAACAGACAGATATATACATTTAACATGTTTTCTTTTTTTATTCATAAATAAACAAAACAATGGTGCTGCAACTCAGTTCTTTTGCAGTTCTCTTTGCTATTCCATATGGAAAATTCATCCTAAACAGAATTTGGGCTTCTTAGCCATTGTATGGGTTAATAAAACTTTTTTCTTTTCTTTTCTTAGCCATTGTTTTTATAGTATGGTTGAACATTTAAAATTTGTCAAACAACCATCAACACACCATGGCACAATATAATGCCTCTAAAGGCCCTCTAAGCTAGTCTTTCCTCAGCCACTTGGTCAGGCAAACTAATTTCTTCACATTCTCTGACAGTAAAGCTGACCGCTTCTTTTGCACAAT
>JBAMIH010000418.1:0-11059 GCA_038501795.1 Pseudopleuronectes americanus | reverse complement strand
TAATAATGTTCATCATTTACTTTTCTTCTCTTCTCATCCTTGTTTTAATCTGATCTACATATTGGATGGAATTAGAGGTGATCACAACATTAAACGAGAAAATGTTTGTTGTTTGCATCTTTGCCTTTTTGCATAAAGAGTTCCATAGAACACTGAGTATTTTCAGTAGAAGAGGAGGAGCTGCTGTTACATTTCCCTAAAGCTGCACTAGAACTAGTTAAGTTAGGTGTTAGTGGTGAACACTTGCACAGACAGTCCACAGAGCAGCATCAGGATGGAAGGGATCTTCATTGGTGTCTTGTGTCTCTCAGGTCAGTGAATCTAGCTGTTTGTATGATGTCTAACAGGAAATCTGAATATAGAGATTAATTTGAGTCCTCATACATAACAAAAATAACTGGTTTCATCCTCAGGGTGCCTCACCTTCTCCACATGCCTCCTCCACCAGTACCACTTTGTGTCTGAAGCAATGACTTGGACTGAAGCTCAGAGCTACTGCAGAGAGAAGTACACAGACCTGGCCACTATTGAAAACACTGAAGAAATTAAGAGACTTAACGACACAGTTTCCGCTGCTGGTCACAGCTCTAAGGTTTGGATTGGCCTGTACAGTCATATTGACTGGAAGTGGTCTGATGGGTTCAACCAGAGTGGAGCTGAATATAGGAACTGGTGGCAGCCTGAACAACCAAACTATAATAAAGCAAAGCAGTTCTGTGTGGACATGAAGATGAATGGAAAATGGACGGATAAACCATGCCAAAAGAATAGAAAATTTGTCTGCTACAGAGGTAATGATGTGCTTGATATTTAATCTTTACTATTCAACATAATGTATAAGATACGATTTTGAAAACCATTGTGTGATCTCAACAATCCTTCACTTGTTCTCATACTTTACTGCAGGAACATTAGAGGATTCTGACTTTGTGCTAGTGAATACAACAAAGACTTGGTCTGAGGCTCAGAGGCACTGCAGAGAAAACTACACAGATCTGGCCACTGTGAGGAACGACGCTGACAACGACAAGATACGGAACAAGATACAGAACTTGTTACCCAAAGGCCATGGGGCATGGATCGGTTTGTACAGAGATCCTCAGATTTACTGGTCCGACGGGAGTAACTACTCATTCAGCTCCTGGTATCAGGGTTACATCCCACTTGGCTCGATGAAAGTCGTATGTGGTGTTGCAGATTTGGAGAAGGGAGGAAACTGGACATTATTTCCATGTAATGAAACAAAACCATTTGTCTGCTACAGCATGCGTGGATGGTGCTTCCTTGAGTGAAAGAGAGAGAGCACATCCTGACATTAGAAAAACAGTTATTGTCTCAATAGTGATTCTTATAACATTAATGCATTAGTTAATATTTGGACGATGATGGTCTGTCTATTGTTTCTTTACAATGAGAGAAATTAAAAATGTCTTGTGATGTATTTGTATGTTATATCTTCATTAATCTGCTCTGTGATGGTTCTTCAAGACAAACTGACACTTTGGAACATTTTTACTCTGTCTGGTTTCAGACTCCTTCACTAATTCTCCTTCTGAATGAGATTTCAGCTCTTAACTCTCAGCTGTTTTTTGTCAGATTTAAAACAAAATTTCAAAAAAACCCCGTCAAAATTCACTGATTCGCATTTATGTTAACCCCTGTGTTATACAAAATAGATTGGTAAGATTAAGTGGATAGACAAAAAAAATTGTAAATTAATAAATGCATAAATAAATGTATATGCAACATAAATAAATGACTTATTTGTTCTTCTATTTTCTTTTTGGCTTAAAATACCGTGAGCAGGAAACATTAGTAGCTTCATTAAATATGTATATTATTATAGTGTCCAGCAGGGGTGGAGAGGTGGTTGGAAAAGAGGAGAAGGAGGGGAGCGGCAGACACGGAACAGTTAGGTACGCATCATATTTAATCTTTGTCATACTGGTTGTTAAAATGAGAATGATAAGAATGATATGGATAAAATGATGTTATTAATCATAATCACACTTGTTGTTGTTGAGTGTCAGATCTGGATTCTGCAGCTCTAGAGTCCGAGATACAAAACTATGGGAGAGAAAAAACACAATAATTATGAACTATGTCCTGTTACTTCCTTTTCCTTTCATCTCTTTGCATCCTTATTCTCATCTGATGGATCTGCATATTGGAAAGAATTGTTGAAATTTTAGGAGAGGTGATCACAACATTTTAAAACTAACATTTCAAACATCCCTTTTTAACGCTGTGAGCAAGATTGCCTGCACACACACACACACCACTCTACCACTCTACCCCTCAGCTGTGGCTGAGGGGTAGAGTGGTCGTCCTCCAACCTGAAGGTCGGCGGTTCGATCCCCAGTCTAAACCATCTGCATGCCGAAGTGTCCTTGGGCAAGATGCTGAACCCCGAATGGCCCCCCCCTTAGAATAACAAAGTGCTGGGATAGATGCACTGTATGAATGTGTGTGTGAATGTGAAACTGTAATGTAAAGCGCTTTGAGTGGTCATCAAGACTAGAAAAGCGCTATATAAATACAAATCCATTTACCATTACACACACACAAATAATCCTAGTGATGTTTTAACTAGTGTGTTTCATCTAAATTGTACGAATTGTGGTCTTTACCCTAAACTGAGGTCGTTATATTTAAATACTTTATATTTAAATCAGGAACGGGTCCGAAGGGGAGCGAGCTGTGAGGGGAACTCCGCTGCAATGTACCCCTTCACCACTAGAAGTCACCAAATTATACTTCACCAACATCTGGAGAACAACCCCCCCAAGCTAGCTTGTCCTTAATATTTAACTCATTACTTTTCTCTTCTGACAGGTCTTGACCGTGACCTGACAGACATATTTAGCCAGAAGTGACCACACTGAAAGACATGTTGCTCTAATGTTTAATGTGTATTTTTCCTTTGATGCATAAAAACCTAGGTGGAGGTTTTCAGGTTGTTTGTCTGCCCCATTTTTATGAACACATGTCAAATTCTGTACGAAGCTTCAGTTGGACTCAGAGATGAACTGAAACGATGTTGGTGACTGAAGGTAAAATGTCAAGGTCACGGTGACCTCATGTTCTTGTGAATGTGATATATCACAAACACCTTCAGGAAATGTTCTTATATTCTAAACAAGTATTCACTTCAAGGATGATTTGAATATAACTTAAAGTATCTCAAGGTCATCGACCTAATGTCACGCTAACGAGGCAAAAAACTAATGCTGCAAAAGAAACAGAACAAAACAAGAAGTGCAGGGAAAAATACTTAATCAACAAATTGAATTGCTCACACTCAGAAGGCTGGTAAGAGAACTCAGGTGATCCAAGAGCTGAAACTCAAAACAGAGACACAGGAGCTGGACTGAACAGAACCAAAGTGAAGAGACGACCTGACACAGACAGAATAACTGAACCCAGGTGAAACACATGAGGTCAGGTGCACACAATCATAGATGCACACAATCACAAGATTGAAGTGACCAACAATGACACATAGGGGACCAGGAAGTGAAGTTCACAATAAAACAGGAAATGGCACAACATGGACGTGACTAAACTGAGGTGAGGGACACACAAGGAAGGGGAAGATTAAAATACACAGTACAAATCCAAAAACACAAATATACAAAAACAAAGTCCAAACAATGTATAATCAAAGAAAAAGTAAAAAAAAGTGGCCGCTGTACAGATCACTATATAGTGAGCTCATCAGAAAAGAACAAAAAGATTCCACACACTATTCAGCGCATTCTTTCTGGATCGAAAAATAATATAATTGCCACAGGAATAAAATGTACAACAACAGCAACTTGGAAATCACAAAGTACATTTGTTATGTTAATTTTGTAGATTTATTGAAAAACAGACATGTTGGATCATCATCTTTAAATATGGAAACAAACACGTTGCTGGACATCATGCTGGTCATGGATAAAAACATTATCATCATCAGCAAATGCTGAGACGACAACGGGCGGGTTGTGCCTTTCTTGACGGGCACAGGACAGCTCAGCCCTCCCCCACCTTCACCACACAGCTAGCCCCACTATACAGCAGCTTGACCCAGGAAAGGAACCCCTCCCGAAAACCAAAAGCCTGCTAATTTGAGAATAAAAAATCATGATCCACACAGTCAAAGGCTTTATCTTGATCGATTGAAATAAAACCCACATTTACATTATATAATTTACACACATCACACACATCACTTATTAAAAACAGATTGTCCAGCAAAGATCTGTTAGGCGCACAGTAACATTGATCTGGATTGATCAGCTGTTCAATGCAGGTCTTCAGTCTGTTTGATAAAACCTTAGAGAGGATCTTGTAATCTGTGCATAAAAGGGCCACTGGACACCAGTTCTTTAAACTCCCTTCTTAGGGCAGCAGAGAGAGAACTGCGCGTCAACAGGAAGTAGGAAGTGTCCCTTTTTTAAAACACTTAAAAAATGTCTAAAATGTCTCGTCCCAAAACAAAAAATCTGCAGGTAATCCATCCACTCCAGGCGCCTTTCTGAACGCCATCTGCTAACCAGCCGTGGTCAGGAGTTTAATATATTCTGTTCTTCAGGACTCAGCTTAGGAAGTTCTTCTAGCAGCTCTGCAGCACCGTCTGCATCACAGTGAACCGCTCTGAACAGCTCAGAGTAGAGCTCTACTGTGTGTTATCTCATCCGAGCCGGTTCTGTGGTCACTTCTCCGTCTGGGAGCCGCAGAGACACCATCTGTTTCCCCGAGGCCACCGACTTCTCTAAGTTAAAGAAAAAGGTGGTCGGTGCGTCCATATCATGTATTTTTGTGAATCGGGCTCTGACCAAGGCTCCTTTGGCTGTTTCATGTAAAAAGGAGTTTAAATCTTGTCTCTTGGTTTTGAGCTGTTCTGCATCCTGCCCGTTGCTTTGTTTATCTGTGACAGCTTCTAGGTTTCTGATCTCTCCCTGTAATTTCTGAATGGCTCTTTTTATCTTAAAGGGGGCATATTATGAAAATTCCACTTTTGTAGTGCTTCTACACGTTAATTTTGGTATCAGGCATTTCTACCGTCCCAAAAACAATTCCCAAGATTTGTTGTGGTTCCTCTATGTCAGAAACAATACGCTAGATGGCGTCGAATGGGATTACGACCCAAAAATACGTCATCGTCTCGCTAAATGATCTTAACAACAACAATAATATTATTATTAACAATACAATTTTGTTCCCTTATCTTTTCATACGTATTTTCATCTGATCTACGTATTGGATGGAATTAGAGGTGATCACAACATTTCAAACATCCCTGTCACAGAGGTATCATTGGATCCACGGTGTCAGCAAGGCAAACAGACATTCATTCACTCATCACCTGCACAGGGGTGGAGGCAGAGACCAGTCTGGGTCAGATACGATCAGAACTATCTGCATAGTGAGATGCCTCCAGAGGTAAATGAGAAAAATTATGTTGTTTGCATCTTTGCCTTTTTACATAAAGAATTCCACAGAACACTGAGTAGAAGAGGAGGAGCTGCTGTTACATTTCCCTAAAGCTGCACGACAACTAGTTCTTCATTGGTGTCTTGTGTCTCTCAGGTCAGTGAATTTAACTGTTTGTATGATGTCTAACAGGAAATCTAAATATAGAGATTAATTTGCGTCCTCATACATAACAAAAATAACTGGTTTCATCCTCATGGTGCTTCACCTTCTCCACATGCCTCCTCCATCAGTACCACTTTGTGTCTTTCTCTATACATTTTAAACTCTTCACTTTCTATGTAAAGTTCCTTGAGATGATGGCTATTATGATATGTATGCAAAATAAATTGAATTGAATTGACTAAAAACACATAACAGGCAAAGGAATCTGTTGAAAGTATTTCAAATAGTCTCCATTTCTGTTTTTCAGTTCCAGGACAGATTGAAGGAGAACGGACTGAGTGGCGTCACCTTGAAGTGGAAACAACAGGCTGATGGGAAAGTTTTCCACAAAGAGGAAAAAGGTTCTGACAAGAAAAAAAAACTGAACGTTAAATATTTTAATTCAACTTCAACATAGTTAAACCATAGTAATGAATGATGTTGTAGAAAAAGTAGTCTGTGTGTGCTTATATGCTTAAAATGTGTGTCTGTATATAAAGAGCATCAGGAACTTTATGCAGCCCGGGAAGAATGTCTAATTAACACCAGACACAGGGAGAGTCTCCATCGGAGGGAAAATGTAATTAGTTGCTAGGCAGGTTAATAATGTTACAGCTGACTATGTCTTATACTAAGGGAATGACAAAGACCCACAGCACAGGTCAAGCCCATGTAAAACTGATTTCTGGTTACAACTGTAGCTTTCACCAGACAGCACCATATATCCAGCATAAAGAAATGTAATCATGTATGCGCTCCCTTACTAGAATGATTGTTTTTGTAACCTATGTTAAGTGTGTGGAAATGTAATCATTTATGAAAAAAACAAATAGATATCTGACAAAGTCAACTTGGGAAAGTATGTCTTCAGTTGGGTTCTGGAACCAGCTCCGGGGTACATCTTGTAAAATAATAAAATCTACTGCATTTAACTCTGACCATCTCCAGTGAATTATTAACCAACTATTGAGACTCCAGTAATAGCAAAGTATACGTGTTGGAAAATAGGTATAAACTCAGCATCTGGTCCAGTATTAGACTTTTTATCTCCAACAATGCATCCTGTAGAAGAGACTGACCCTCATCATTAAAACTGTTATTTACAAAATAAAGGCAAAGGGCAAACAACTAACTATAGCTTTATTTAATGTTTATGAATAATGTCGAAAGAATTAGTCTCCCATTCATTCCATAAATCCCATAAATTGACACTGATTAAGTTCAATGCTTTAGGAGACAGTCTCTAGCAGCTTTCTATTTGACTCTGCTGACCCCTAGGGGTTAGACCACAGACTGCAGTTGCAAACTGTTCAGTTGCAGCCAAATTTACACCAGCATTCCCAAAACAGGAGTATACCATATACAGTAGACAGAGCAGAGAATGGGCTGCACTTTACCTTTAATACCTGAAGTAGATTTACTTAGTTTTACTGCAGCTATAGTGCTTGTTGATTTGGGGAATTGTTCGGTTTCTCTGTTATATTCAAGGTCTGGACCTTAATACCTAAAGTCCATTGAGATAACGTATGTTGTGATTTGGCGCTATACAAAACAAAAAGAATAGAATTGAATGAAGTACTGGACTGTATTAGGCTGAAGAGATGTTTGTATTCTGCTCCCACATGTGTGAGGACACACCTTAGTTAGTTTAACATGTCCCTATGGTCAAATTATTATAGGCCATTTTGTTAGTTTGATTCTGCTGAACCAAAATTCAAAAGCAATGTCTGATTTTCATTAGTTGATTTAAATTAAATTTTTACTTATTATTACTTTAGTCAGTTTCAAGTTATTTCAGTGACCATTGTGGGTTTTTCATTCTTTAACGGAGGGGTACCAACAATTTTGTCCACGTGTGTAGATTTCGATATGCAGTGATTAATAACATCTTAAAAAACATAATGAATTTAATATTTTTATTTTCACATAGTCCCCCCTTTTCCCTTACAATTTCCACGCTCCAGCAGGTGTGACACAATGATTGGAAATAACATTTCACATTAAAGTCAGAACGTGGTGTATTTTACCAAACTGCTTCATGTAGTTTCCCGAAGTGAAACAGTTTCTTTTTTTGAAACTACTGACACTTTAAATCAATATGTTATCGCTTCTCTACACCAAGCCAAAAACACAAATCATCTTCTCTAAAAAGTAAACGCTTATTAGCATCACACCAACAACTGAAATATGAAGTTTAACTTGACACAGAAAGTGAAAGGTCGAAATTACAGATTCCCCCAATAAATGAGCCTTTGCTGTTTGTTTGGGTCGAACAACAAAGACATGCTTAAGCTGGCATCAGAAATGCAGCCAGTTAACTTGCTCTTTCATTGGACCCACTGAGGAATCAGGTCGCCAAGTGGCACATGCATTCTATTTATCTACACCACAGCAAAGAAACCAGTTTAGCAGCAGTGACAGCTGACATCAGGATGGACCTGGAAGAGGTCGAAGACATTTCCTGTACCAAAGAAACAAGTGTTGGACAGGCTGACAGTGCACATGCAGCAAAGCCACATTGGAATCGATCTATACTTTGTGGCTGACAGCTTAAACTAAGCGTTGCTATTCAATTATTTTAATGAAATTTGAGATTTTAAAAGGGACATTCCAACATTAAACATAGTTAGTGTCAGTTTACACATTTTAATCAACATGACAAGTTTGACTCTGTCTGTAAAAATCCATGAACTGTATATATACATGGACGACACATCTCCACTCAAAGTTTATTTATGTCAATCAAATCTTTTTAGCTTTTTCCATGTAATTCCACTAACATTGAGGTGGCAGTGTGCATGGCCTGTACTTCAGTCAGCCACAAAGAGGCAGTCAAGAGTCTTGGCGTCACCATTAACACTCATAAAGTCATCTGTGAAAACAGTTGTCATCTTGTGGATGTGAGAAGATCTGTAAACCGGTTACTTTGGTTTTAGTTTGAAAACCACACATTTATAACTGAAACCCTGAAATATAAACTTAGGGAGTAAAGTTTAAAAGGAGGTGGAAATTATCAGGTGCAAAGAAAAATGCTTTAAAGTTGCATTATGGGAAATGTAGGTCACAGACAGTCCTCCCTTGGCCTCTGCTTCCATGTTCATTATTTACATAATTGTCTCTGACATCAACAGTCAAACCTATGAAACTAGATTTTTATATTGGAATAGGAAGTTAAACAACTTCTCACACAATCTGTTTAGAGAGATTAGGAAACATTGAACTCTCACACAGAGCTCTCAACTTTCTCTCTGAGGTTTCTACGTTCCTTTTAACCTGTTAAAGGGGATTTTAGTAGTTTTTCCTTACCCTTAGCTTGTTGAGGCTTAAGGGCAGAGGATGTCACACCTTGTTAAAGCCCTATGAGACAAATTGGCTATACAAATAACATTTGTTTGATTAATTGAACTTTATGGAGGTACAACACTCAGTTACTGGAATATCCCTTTGATAGTTTTACTGATTATCACTAACACATAGAATCTTGTTTTTATATGCAGTATATAAACAGAAAGACTTCATACATGTTTTGGGGAGTATTAGTGTGTACTCATGATCTAGATATGTTTTGTTGCTTCTTCCACACGTCTTTATGAATGTGCTCTCCTGAAAGTACAGTTTATATGTAGAACAGTTAACCCCTCCCTCTCTTACTTTCCCTGAAGCCTCGTGGGGAAGGAGCGTCTCTTACAGATGTTACAGTAGCACGTTGGAGGCCCAGCGCAGGCTGCAGGCTCGAGCCCTTACTCCATCAGAGAGCTTCCAGGCTCTGATGACCAGGGTTTATACACACAAGCTTTTGTTTGCGTGTTTGAGTTTGAACTGCAAATACCACTAGTCTTTAGTCTTTAGCCAAAATGTGTCACATGTATAGGAATTATGAGCTCATATAGCCACACACCAGCCGCATAACGTCCGCACAACGTCGCCACCGCTCAAAGGCTCCTTGTCACAGTGGTCAGTTGTTCACACCGGCAGCGACTCTGTGTTTTGTTGTTAATTTTCTATTGTGTTGCTCATCATTGTACTAAAAAGTGTTTTGTTTGTTGGTTGTGTAGGCCTCCACCACTGAGGGGTCAGAGAGGGACATTGCACTCTCAATCATGGAGACATACACTGTCTGAAGAGATGGAGATGTGGAGTCAGAGGAAGTGGGAATCCTGATTTAGGCATCAAAGTCATGGACAACTTAGCAAGGGTGATAATGAGGTTCATCATGCTGTTTGGGATCATTAATGCCCTTGATCAGAGCTTTGCAGACAACCTCAAGTCCACCTTCGAGTTTATTCAGAAATGAATTTGAATTGGCACAAGCTCAATGCAAAGATACAGCAGCTGGAAATAAAGTTGTTTGCATGAGCAGGAAACACAGCCGACAAAGTTCTGTGACCTCAGTGATGTTTTTCCTGGTTATGATATTTTTAGAGACTGGATTTCCATGAGCTGGGAGAAGTCTGTTCACATATGGAAATTCTGTTCAAATAACTTCCACTTTCCATGTATGTGACTTTGACGCTGCTCTACACCACTTGTGTACTGCTGCCTTGTCACCTTCATGACTCTCAACTCAGGCCAAATGGACATAAACACGATTTCACTGTAGTTTTCTTTGGTTGTGAATGACCTCTTAATGCTGCCAGTCACTCTGTTACAGATTAGAAGCTACATTTAAATTACTGCTTTAATGAGTTATAATGAGTTAAAACCGGATGATGTTGCTGGAAAAGGTTCGGCATTAAAGCAAAGAGTATTCAAGTAAAAGTTTATATATTATAAGTACAAAAATATATGTATTTGTATTGATGTTGAATTCAGGATGACTGTCAGGATTGTGTTGCTTTTTTATTTCCTGATCAGTTTGTTTCTTGATATTTGTTGTATGTAAAACAAACTAAAAAGTTTTCAATGTTTGTTGGTTTTTACTATGCCAGTTTCTGAGCATTTTGAAATAAAATAAAACTAGAAAAGGTTTGTCTCATGCGTCTAAACCGGGGGATCAGAAGAAAATAAATATTACCTTAATAATTTCCAATTATATAATTTTGTGTTGGACTAACTAAAATCAATTTCACACCATCTACATCGATATTTGACTTCAGCTGCCTTTAAAAAAGAAAAGTTGGTTTTATGTAAATCAACTAAACTAATCAACTAGTTACTTTAATAATGTTTTTTTAGCTTTATGTGAGAGAAATAAGTTGGAACAATGAGACAAACTATATTGCAGGTATTTTTTCAGTGTAGCCACTTACAGGAAATATCCTTTACAATTATAAAATAAATTCATAAAATTTCAGGATATTTAAAGAATTTTACTTTCACTTTTTCAGAAAGTGTAACTGAACAGTGGATTTTCTGGTGTACTGCAGGAGTCTGTCTTAGTCTCAGGATGGTTGGGGTCAGGGTGTAGTTAAGAGGAACTTGTTGTTCTCCTCCA
>JBAMIH010000417.1:0-11268 GCA_038501795.1 Pseudopleuronectes americanus | reverse complement strand
TCTCCAAAGGAAACATTCCTCTGCTTCTCTCCAAAGGAAAAAAATTCCTTTGTTGCCTATGTGTCCTATGCTCATCTCCAAAGGAATCCTTTGTTCCTGATGTTTCCTATGCTGATCTCCAAAGGAAACATTCCTCTGCTTTTCTCCAAAGGAAAAAATTCCTTTGTTGCCTAAGTGATTCCTATGTGTCCTACGCAAATCTCCAAAGGAATCCTTTGTTCCTGATGTTTCCTATGCTGATCTCCAAAGGAAACATTCCTCTGCTTCTCTCCAAAGGAAAAAATTCCTTTGTTGACTATGTGATTCCTATGTGTCCTACGCAAATCTCCAAAGGAATCCTTTGTTCCTGATGTTTCCTATGCTGATCTACAAAGGAAACATTCCTCTGCTTATCTCCAAAGGAAAAAAATCCTTTGTTGCCTATGTGTCCTATGCTCATCTCCAAAGGAATCCTTTGTTCCTGATGTTTCCTATGCTGATCTCCAAAGGAAACATTCCTCTGCTTCTCTCCAAAGGAAAAAATTCCTTTGTTGCCTAAGTGATTCCTATGTGTCCTACGCAAATCTCCAAAGGAATCCTTTGTTCCTGATGTTTCCTATGCTGATCTACAAAGGAAATACTCCTCTGCTTATCTCCAAAGGAAAAAAATCCTTTGTTGCCTATGTGTCCTATGCTCATCTCCAAAGGAATCCTTTGTTCCTGATGTTTCCTATGCTGATCTCCAAAGGAAACATTCCTCTGCTTCTCTCCAAAGGAAAAAATTCCTTTGTTGCCTAGTGATTCCTATGTGTCCTATACTTATCTCCAAAGGAATCCTTTGTTCCTGATGTTTCCTATGCTGATCTCCAAAGGAAACATTCCTCTGCTTCTCTCCAAAGGAAAAAAATCCTTTGTTGCCTATGTGTCCTATGCTCATCTCCAAAGGAATCCTTTGTTCCTGATGTTTCCTATGCTGATCTCCAAAGGAAACATTCCTCTGCTTCTCTCCAAAGGAAAAAATTCCTTTGTTGCCTAAGTGATTCCTATGTGTCCTACGCAAATCTCCAAAGGAATCCTTTGTTCCTGATGTTTCCTATGCTGATCTCCAAAGGAAACATTCCTCTGCTTCTCTCCAAAGGAAAAAAATTCCTTTGTTGCCTAAGTGATTCCTATGTGTCCTACGCAAATCTCCAAAGGAATCCTTTGTTCCTGATGTTTCCTATGCTGATCTCCAAAGGAAACATTCCTCTGCTTCTCTCCAAAGGAAAAAAATCCTTTGTTGCCTATGTGATTCCTATGTGTCCTACGCAAATCTCCAAAGGAATCCTTTGTTCCTGATGTTTCCTATGCTGATCTACAAAGGAAACATTCCTCTGCTTCTCTCCAAAGGAAAAAATTCCTTTGTTGCCTATGTGATTCCTATGTGTCCTATCTATCTCCAAAGGAATCCTTTGTTCCTGATGTTTCCTATGCTGATCTCCAAAGGAAACATTCCTCTGCTTCTCTCCAAAGGAAAAAATTCCTTTGTTGCCTATGTGATTCCTATGTGTCCTACGCAAATCTCCAAAGGAATCCTTTGTTCCTGATGTTTCCTATGCTGATCTCCAAAGGAAACATTCCTCTGCTTCTCTCCAAAGGAAAAAAATCCTTTGTTGCCTATGTGTCCTATGCTCATCTCCAAAGGAATCCTTTGTTCCTGATGTTTCCTATGCTGATCTCCAAAGGAAACATTCCTCTGCTTCTCTCCAAAGGAAAAAATTCCTTTGTTGCCTAAGTGATTCCTATGTGTCCTACGCAAATCTCCAAAGGAATCCTTTGTTCCTGATGTTTCCTATGCTGATCTCCAAAGGAAACATTCCTCTGCTTCTCTCCAAAGGAAAAAATTCCTTTGTTGCCTATGTGTTCCTATGTGTCCTACCATCTCCAAAGGAATCCTTTGTTCCTGTTGTTTCCTATGCTGATCTCCAAAGGAAACATTCCTCTGCTTTTCTCCAAAGGAAAAAATTCCTTTGTTGCCTAAGTGATTCCTATGTGTCCTACGCAAATCTCCAAAGGAATCCTTTGTTCCTGATGTTTCCTATGCTGATCTCCAAAGGAAACATTCCTCTGCTTCTCTCCAAAGGAAAAAATTCCTTTGTTGACTATGTGATTCCTATGTGTCCTACGCAAATCTCCAAAGGAATCCTTTGTTCCTGATGTTTCCTATGCTGATCTACAAAGGAAATACTCCTCTGCTTATCTCCAAAGGAAAAAAATCCTTTGTTGCCTATGTGTCCTATGCTCATCTCCAAAGGAATCCTTTGTTCCTGATGTTTCCTATGCTGATCTCCAAAGGAAACATTCCTCTGCTTTTCTCCAAAGGAAAAAATTCCTTTGTTGCCTAAGTGATTCCTATGTGTCCTACGCAAATCTCCAAAGGAATCCTTTGTTCCTGATGTTTCCTATGCTGATCTACAAAGGAAATACTCCTCTGCTTATCTCCAAAGGAAAAAAATCCTTTGTTGCCTATGTGTCCTATGCTCATCTCCAAAGGAATCCTTTGTTCCTGATGTTTCCTATGCTGATCTCCAAAGGAAACATTCCTCTGCTTCTCTCCAAAGGAAAAAATTCCTTTGTTGCCTATGTGATTCCTATGTGTCCTACTCATCTCCAAAGGAATCCTTTGTTCCTGATGTTTCCTATGCTGATCTCCAAAGGAAACATTCCTCTGCTTCTCTCCAAAGGAAAAAATTCCTTTGTTGCCTATGTGTTCCTATGTGCTACATCTCCAAAGGAATCCTTTGTTCCTGATGTTTCCTATGCTGATCTCCAAAGGAAACATTCCTCTGCTTCTCTCCAAAGGAAAAAATTCCTTTGTTGCCTAAGTGATTCCTATGTGTCCTACGCTAAATCTCCAAAGGAATCCTTTGTTCCTGATGTTTCCTATGCTGATCTCCAAAGGAAACATTCCTCTGCTTTCTCCAAAGGAAAAAATTCCTTTGTTGCCTAAGTGATTCCTATGTGTCCTACGCAAATCTCCAAAGGAATCCTTTGTTCCTGATGTTTCCTATGCTGATCTCCAAAGGAAACATTCCTCTGCTTCTCTCCAAAGGAAAAAAATTCCTTTGTTGCCTATGTGATTCCTATGTGTCCTACGCAAATCTCCAAAGGAATCCTTTGTTCCTGATGTTTCCTATGCTGATCTACAAAGGAAACATTCCTCTGCTTCTCTCCAAAGGAAAAAAATTCCTTTGTTGCCTATGTGATTCCTATGTGTCCTACCAAATCTCCAAAGGAATCCTTTGTTCCTGATGTTTCCTATGCTGATCTCCAAAGGAAACATTCCTCTGCTTCTCTCCAAAGGAAAAAATTCCTTTGTTGCCTAAGTGATTCCTATGTGTCCTACGCAAATCTCCAAAGGAATCCTTTGTTCCTGATGTTTCCTATGCTGATCTCCAAAGGAAACATTCCTCTGCTTCTCTCCAAAGGAAAAAAATTCCTTTGTTGCCTATGTGATTCCTATGTGTCCTATGCAAATCTCCAAAGGAATCCTTTGTTCCTGATGTTTCCTATGCTGATCTCCAAAGGAAACATTCCTCTGCTTCTCTCCAAAGGAAAAAATTCCTTTGTTGCCTATGTGATTCCTATGTGTCCTATGCAAATCTCCAAAGGAATCCTTTGTTCCTGATGTTTCCTATGCTGATCTCCAAAGGAAACATTCCTCTGCTTCTCTCCAAAGGAAAAAAATCCTTTGTTGCCTATGTGTCCTATGCTCATCTCCAAAGGAATCCTTTGTTCCTGATGTTTCCTATGCTGATCTCCAAAGGAAACATTCCTCTGCTTTTCTCCAAAGGAAAAAATTCCTTTGTTGCCTAAGTGATTCCTATGTGTCCTACGCAAATCTCCAAAGGAATCCTTTGTTCCTGATGTTTCCTATGCTGATCTCCAAAGGAAACATTCCTCTGCTTCTCTCCAAAGGAAAAAAATTCCTTTGTTGCCTATGTGATTCCTATGTGTCCTACGCAAATCTCCAAAGGAATCCTTTGTTCCTGATGTTTCCTATGCTGATCTCCAAAGGAAACATTCCTCTGCTTCTCTCCAAAGGAAAAAAATTCCTTTGTTGCCTATGTGTCCTATGCTCATCTCCAAAGGAATCCTTTGTTCCTGATGTTTCCTATGCTGATCTCCAAAGGAAACATTCCTCTGCTTTTCTCCAAAGGAAAAAATTCCTTTGTTGCCTAAGTGATTCCTATGTGTCCTACGCAAATCTCCAAAGGAATCCTTTGTTCCTGATGTTTCCTATGCTGATCTACAAAGGAAACATTCCTCTGCTTCTCTCCAAAGGAAAAAAATCCTTTGTTGCCTATGTGTCCTATGTCTACATCTCCAAAGGAATCCTTTGTTCCTGATGTTTCCTATGCTGATCTCCAAAGGAAACATTCCTCTGCTTCTCTCCAAAGGAAAAAATTCCTTTGTTGCCTATGTGATTCCTATGTGTCCTATACTATCTCCAAAGGAATCCTTTGTTCCTGATGTTTCCTATGCTGATCTCCAAAGGAAACATTCCTCTGCTTCTCTCCAAAGGAAAAAAATCCTTTGTTGCCTATGTGTCCTATGCTCATCTCCAAAGGAATCCTTTGTTCCTGATGTTTCCTATGCTGATCTCCAAAGGAAACATTCCTCTGCTTCTCTCCAAAGGAAAAAATTCCTTTGTTGCCTATGTGATTCCTATGTGTCCTACGCTAAATCTCCAAAGGAATCCTTTGTTCCTGTTGTTTCCTATGCTGATCTCCAAAGGAAACATTCCTCTGCTTCTCTCCAAAGGAAAAAAATCCTTTGTTGTCTATGTGTCCTATGCTCATCTCCAAAGGAATCCTCTGTTCCTGATGTTTCCTATGCTGATCTCCAAAGGAAACATTCCTCTGCTTTTCTCCAAAGGAAAAAATTCCTTTGTTGCCTAAGTGATTCCTATGTGTCCTACGCAAATCTCCAAAGGAATCCTTTGTTCCTGATGTTTCCTATGCTGATCTCCAAAGGAAACATTCCTCTGCTTCTCTCCAAAGGAAAAAATTCCTTTGTTGCCTATGTGTTCCTATGTGTCCTACGCAATCTCCAAAGGAATCCTTTGTTCCTGTTGTTTCCTATGCTGATCTCCAAAGGAAACATTCCTCTGCTTTTCTCCAAAGGAAAAAATTCCTTTGTTGCCTAAGTGATTCCTATGTGTCCTACGCAAATCTCCAAAGGAATCCTTTGTTCCTGATGTTTCCTATGCTGATCTCCAAAGGAAACATTCCTCTGCTTCTCTCCAAAGGAAAAAATTCCTTTGTTGACTATGTGATTCCAATGTGTCCTACGCAAATCTCCAAAGGAATCCTTTGTTCCTGATGTTTCCTATGCTGATCTACAAAGGAAATACTCCTCTGCTTATCTCCAAAGGAAAAAAATCCTTTGTTGCCTATGTGTCCTATGCTCATCTCCAAAGGAATCCTTTGTTCCTGATGTTTCCTATGCTGATCTCCAAAGGAAACATTCCTCTGCTTTCTCTCCAAAGGAAAAAATTCCTTTGTTGCCTAAGTGATTCCTATGTGTCCTACGCAAATCTCCAAAGGAATCCTTTGTTCCTGATGTTTCCTATGCTGATCTCCAAAGGAAACATTCCTCTGCTTATCTCCAAAGGAAAAAAATCCTTTGTTGCCTATGTCCTATGTGTCCTATGCTCATCTCCAAAGGAATCCTTTGTTCCTGATGTTTCCTATGCTGATCTCCAAAGGAAACATTCCTCTGCTTCTCTCCAAAGGAAAAAATTCCTTTGTTGCCTAGTGATTCCTATGTGTCCTATGCTAAATCTCCAAAGGAATCCTTTGTTCCTGATGTTTCCTATGCTGATCTCCAAAGGAAACATTCCTCTGCTTCTCTCCAAAGGAAAAAAATCCTTTGTTGCCTATGTGTCCTATGCTCATCTCCAAAGGAATCCTCTGTTCCTGATGTTTCCTATGCTGATCTCCAAAGGAAACATTCCTCTGCTTCTCTCCAAAGGAAAAAATTCCTTTGTTGCCTAAGTGATTCCTATGTGTCCTACGAAATCTCCAAAGGAATCCTTTGTTCCTGATGTTTCCTATGCTGATCTCCAAAGGAAACATTCCTCTGCTTTTCTCCAAAGGAAAAAATTCCTTTGTTGCCTAAGTGATTCCTATGTGTCCTACGCAAATCTCCAAAGGAATCCTTTGTTCCTGATGTTTCCTATGCTGATCTCCAAAGGAAACATTCCTCTGCTTCTCTCCAAAGGAAAAAAATTCCTTTGTTGACTATGTGATTCCTATGTGTCCTACGCAAATCTCCAAAGGAATCCTTTGTTCCTGATGTTTCCTATGCTGATCTACAAAGGAAACATTCCTCTGCTTCTCTCCAAAGGAAAAAAATTCCTTTGTTGCCTATGTGATTCCTATGTGTCCTAGCAATCTCCAAAGGAATCCTTTGTTCCTGATGTTTCCTATGCTGATCTCCAAAGGAAACATTCCTCTGCTTTTCTCCAAAGGAAAAAATTCCTTTGTTGCCTAAGTGATTCCTATGTGTCCTACGCAAATCTCCAAAGGAATCCTTTGTTCCTGATGTTTCCTATGCTGATCTCCAAAGGAAACATTCCTCTGCTTCTCTCCAAAGGAAAAAATTCCTTTGTTGCCTATGTGATTCCTATGTGTCCTACAAATCTCCAAAGGAATCCTTTGTTCCTGATGTTTCCTATGCTGATCTCCAAAGGAAACATTCCTCTGCTTCTCTCCAAAGGAAAAAATTCCTTTGTTGCCTATGTGATTCCTATGTGTCCTACGCAAATCTCCAAAGGAATCCTTTGTTCCTGATGTTTCCTATGCTGATCTCCAAAGGAAACATTCCTCTGCTTCTCTCCAAAGGAAAAAATTCCTTTGTTGCCTATGTGTTCCTATGCTACATCTCCAAAGGAATCCTTTGTTCCTGATGTTTCCTATGCTGATCTCCAAAGGAAACATTCCTCTGCTTCTCTCCAAAGGAAAAAAATTCCTTTGTTGCCTATGTGATTCCTATGTGTCCTACGCAAATCTCCAAAGGAATCCTTTGTTCCTGATGTTTCCTATGCTGATCTCCAAAGGAAACATTCCTCTGCTTCTCTCCAAAGGAAAAAAATTCCTTTGTTGCCTATGTGATTCCTATGTGTCCTACGCAAATCTCCAAAGGAATCCTTTGTTCCTGATGTTTCCTATGCTGATCTACAAAGGAAATACTCCTCTGCTTATCTCCAAAGGAAAAAAATCCTTTGTTGCCTATGTGTCCTATGCTCATCTCCAAAGGAATCCTTTGTTCCTGATGTTTCCTATGCTGATCTCCAAAGGAAACATTCCTCTGCTTCTCTCCAAAGGAAAAAATTCCTTTGTTGCCTATGTGATTCCTATGTGTCCTACGCAAATCTCCAAAGGAATCCTTTGTTCCTGATGTTTCCTATGCTGATCTCCAAAGGAAACATTCCTCTGCTTCTCTCCAAAGGAAAAAAATTCCTTTGTTGCCTATGTGATTCCTATGTGTCCTACGCAAATCTCCAAAGGAATCCTTTGTTCCTGATGTTTCCTATGCTGATCTCCAAAGGAAACATTCCTCTGCTTCTCTCCAAAGGAAAAAATTCCTTTGTTGCCTATGTGATTCCTATGTGTCCTACGCAAATCTCCAAAGGAATCCTTTGTTCCTGATGTTTCCTATGCTGATCTCCAAAGGAAACATTCCTCTGCTTCTCTCCAAAGGAAAAAAATTCCTTTGTTGCCTATGTGTCCTATGCTCATCTCCAAAGGAATCCTTTGTTCCTGATGTTTCCTATGCTGATCTCCAAAGGAAACATTCCTCTGCTTCTCTCCAAAGGAAAAAATTCCTTTGTTGCCTATGTGATTCCTATGTGTCCTAGCAAATCTCCAAAGGAATCCTTTGTTCCTGATGTTTCCTATGCTGATCTCCAAAGGAAACATTCCTCTGCTTTCTCCAAAGGAAAAAAATTCCTTTGTTGCCTATGTGATTCCTATGTGTCCTATGCAAATCTCCAAAGGAATCCTTTGTTCCTGATGTTTCCTATGCTGATCTCCAAAGGAAACATTCCTCTGCTTCTCTCCAAAGGAAAAAAATCCTTTGTTGCCTATGTGTCCTATGCTCATCTCCAAAGGAATCCTTTGTTCCTGATGTTTCCTATGCTGATCTCCAAAGGAAACATTCCTCTGCTTCTCTCCAAAGGAAAAAAATTCCTTTGTTGCCTATGTGATTCCTATTGTCCTAGCATCTCCAAAGGAATCCTTTGTTCCTGATGTTTCCTATGCTGATCTCCAAAGGAAACATTCCTCTGCTTCTCTCCAAAGGAAAAAAATTCCTTTGTTGCCTATGTGATTCCTATGTGTCCTACGCTAAATCTCCAAAGGAATCCTTTGTTCCTGATGTTTCCTATGCTGATCTCCAAAGGAAACATTCCTCTGCTTCTCTCCAAAGGAAAAAATTCCTTTGTTGCCTATGTGATTCCTATGTGTCCTATGCTATCTCCAAAGGAATCCTTTGTTCCTGATGTTTCCTATGCTGATCTCCAAAGGAAACATTCCTCTGCTTCTCTCCAAAGGAAAAAAATTCCTTTGTTGCCTATGTGTTCCTATGTGTCCTACGCATCTCCAAAGGAATCCTTTGTTCCTGATGTTTCCTATGCTGATCTCCAAAGGAAACATTCCTCTGCTTCTCTCCAAAGGAAAAAATTCCTTTGTTGCCTATGTGATTCCTATGTGTCCTATGCTAATCTCCAAAGGAATCCTTTGTTCCTGATGTTTCCTATGCTGATCTCCAAAGGAAACATTCCTCTGCTTCTCTCCAAAGGAAAAAAATCCTTTGTTGCCTATGTGTCCTATGCTCATCTCCAAAGGAATCCTTTGTTCCTGATGTTTCCTATGCTGATCTCCAAAGGAAACATTCCTCTGCTTCTCTCCAAAGGAAAAAATTCCTTTGTTGCCTATGTGATTCCTATGTGTCCTATGCTAATCTCCAAAGGAATCCTTTGTTCCTGATGTTTCCTATGCTGATCTCCAAAGGAAACATTCCTCTGCTTCTCTCCAAAGGAAAAAATTCCTTTGTTGCCTATGTGATTCCTATGTGTCCTACGCTAATCTCCAAAGGAATCCTTTGTTCCTGATGTTTCCTATGCTGATCTCCAAAGGAAACATTCCTCTGCTTCTCTCCAAAGGAAAAAATTCCTTTGTTGCCTATGTGATTCCTATGTGTCCTATGCTAATCTCCAAAGGAATCCTTTGTTCCTGATGTTTCCTATGCTGATCTCCAAAGGAAACATTCCTCTGCTTCTCTCCAAAGGAAAAAAATTCCTTTGTTGCCTATGTGTTCCTATGTGTCCTATGCTATCTCCAAAGGAATCCTTTGTTCCTGATGTTTCCTATGCTGATCTCCAAAGGAAACATTCCTCTGCTTCTCTCCAAAGGAAAAAAATTCCTTTGTTGCCTATGTGATTCCTATGTGTCCTACGCAAATCTCCAAAGGAATCCTTTGTTCCTGATGTTTCCTATGCTGATCTCCAAAGGAAACATTCCTCTGCTTCTCTCCAAAGGAAAAAAATTCCTTTGTTGCCTATGTGATTCCTATGTGTCCTACGCATCTCCAAAGGAATCCTTTGTTCCTGATGTTTCCTATGCTGATCTCCAAAGGAAACATTCCTCTGCTTCTCTCCAAAGGAAAAAAATTCCTTTGTTGCCTATGTGTTCCTATGTCTACATCTCCAAAGGAATCCTTTGTTCCTGATGTTTCCTATGCTGATCTCCAAAGGAAACATTCCTCTGCTTCTCTCCAAAGGAAAAAATTCCTTTGTTGCCTATGTGATTCCTATGTGTCCTACGCAAATCTCCAAAGGAATCCTTTGTTCCTGATGTTTCCTATGCTGATCTCCAAAGGAAACATTCCTCTGCTTCTCTCCAAAGGAAAAAAATTCCTTTGTTGCCTATGTGATCCTATGTGTCCTCATCTCCAAAGGAATCCTTTGTTCCTGATGTTTCCTATGCTGATCTCCAAAGGAAACATTCCTCTGCTTCTCTCCAAAGGAAAAAATTCCTTTGTTGCCTATGTGATTCCTATGTGTCCTAGCAAATCTCCAAAGGAATCCTTTGTTCCTGATGTTTCCTATGCTGATCTCCAAAGGAAACATTCCTCTGCTTCTCTCCAAAGGAAAAAAATTCCTTTGTTGCCTATGTGTCCTATGTCTACATCTCCAAAGGAATCCTTTGTTCCTGATGTTTCCTATGCTGATCTCCAAAGGAAACATTCCTCTGCTTCTCTCCAAAGGAAAAAATTCCTTTGTTGCCTAAGTGATTCCTATGTGTCCTACGCAAATCTCCAAAGGAATCCTTTGTTCCTGATGTTTCCTATGCTGATCTCCAAAGGAAACATTCCTCTGCTTCTCTCCAAAGGAAAAAAATCCTTTGTTGCCTATGTGTTCCTATGTGTCCTATGCTATCTCCAAAGGAATCCTTTGTTCCTGATGTTTCCTATGCTGATCTCCAAAGGAAACATTCCTCTGCTTCTCTCCAAAGGAAAAAATTCCTTTGTTGCCTATGTGATTCCTATGTGTCCTATGCAAATCTCCAAAGGAATCCTTTGTTCCTGATGTTTCCTATGCTGATCTCCAAAGGAAACATTCCTCTGCTTCTCTCCAAAGGAAAAAAATTCCTTTGTTGCCTATGTGTCCTATGCTCATCTCCAAAGGAATCCTTTGTTCCTGATGTTTCCTATGCTGATCTCCAAAGGAAACATTCCTCTGCTTCTCTCCAAAGGAAAAAATTCCTTTGTTGCCTATGTGATTCCTATGTGTCCTATGCTAATCTCCAAAGGAATCCTTTGTTCCTGATGTTTCCTATGCTGATCTCCAAAGGAAACATTCCTCTGCTTCTCTCCAAAGGAAAAAAATCCTTTGTTGCCTATGTGTTCCTATGTCTACATCTCCAAAGGAATCCTTTGTTCCTGATGTTTCCTATGCTGATCTCCAAAGGAAACATTCCTCTGCTTTCTCCAAAGGAAAAAATTCCTTTGTTGCCTATGTGATTCCTATGTGTCCTACGCAAATCTCCAAAGGAATCCTTTGTTCCTGATGTTTCCTATGCTGATCTCCAAAGGAAACATTCCTCTGCTTCTCTCCAAAGGAAAAAAATTCCTTTGTTGCCTATGTGTCCTATTGTCTACATCTCCAAAGGAATCCTTTGTTCCTGATGTTTCCTATGCTGATCTCCAAAGGAAACATTCCTCTGCTTTCTCCAAAGGAAAAAA
>JBAMIH010000416.1:0-11457 GCA_038501795.1 Pseudopleuronectes americanus | reverse complement strand
GGAGGAGGGGGAGGGAGGGGAGGGGGAGGGGGGGAGGGGAGGGGGAGGAGGGGGGGAGGGGAGGGGGGGAGGAGGGAGGGGGGAGGGGGGAGGGAGGGGGGGAGGGAGGAGGGGGAGGGGGGGAGGGAGAGGGGGGGGAGGGAGGGGGGGGGAGGAGGGGAGGGGGAGGGGGGGGAGGAGGGGGAGGGGAGGGGGAGGGAGGGGGGGGAGGGAGGAGGAGGGGAGAGGGGGGGGAGGGGAGGAGGGGGGAGGGGAGGGAGGGAGGGGAGGGGGGAGGAGGGGGGAGGGGAGGGGGAGAGGGGGGGAGGGGAGGGGGGAGGGGGAGGGGGGAGGAGGGGGGGAGGGGAGGGAGGGGAGGGGGGGAGGGGAGGAGGGGGAGGGAGGGGGGAGGAGGGGAGGGGGGGAGGGGGGGGAGGGAGGGAGGGGGGGGAGAGGGGAGGGAGGGGGGGAGAGGGGAGGGGGAGGGAGGGGGAGGGGGAGGAGGGGAGGGAGGGGGAGGGGGAGAGGGAGGGAGGGGGGGGAGGGGGGGGAGGGGGAGGAGGGGGAGGGGGGAGGGGGGGAGGGGGAGGGGAGGGAGGGGGGGGAGGGGAGGGGGGGGGGAGAGGGGGAGGGAGGGGAGGGGGAGGGGGGGAGGGGAGGGGGGGAGGGAGGGGGAGGGGGGGAGAGGGAGGGGGAGGGAGGGGGAGGAGGGGGGGGGGAGGGAGGGAGGGGAGGGGAGGGAGGAGGGAGGGGGGGGAGGGAGGGGGGGGAGGAGGGGGAGGGGGGAGGGGGGGGAGGGGGAGGGGGGGAGGGGGGGGAGGAGGGGGGGAGGGGAGGGGGGGAGGGGAGGAGGGGGAGGGGGAGGGGGGAGGGGAGGGAGGGGGGGAGGGGAGGGGGGGAGGGGAGGGAGGGGGAGGGGGGGAGGGGAGGGGGGAGGGAGGAGGGAGGGGGGAGGGGGAGGGGGAGAGGGAGGGGGGGAGGGGAGGGGGAGGAGGGGGGAGGGGAGGGAGGGGAGGGGGAGGAGGGGGAGGGGGGGGAGGAGGGGGGGAGGGGGAGGGGGGAGGGGGGGGAGGGGGAGGGGAGGGGAGGGGGGGAGGGGGGGGAGGGGGAGGAGGGGGAGGGAGGGGGGGGAGGGGGGAGGGAGGAGGGGAGGGGGGGAGGAGGGGGAGGGGGGGGAGGAGGGGAGGGGGGGGGAGAGGGGAGGGGAGGGGAGGGGGGAGGGAGGGGGGGGGGAGGGGAGGAGGGGGGGAGGGAGGGGGGAGGGGGGAGGGGGAGGAGGGGGAGGGGGGGGAGGGGGGAGAGGGGGGGGAGGGGGGGGAGGGGGAGAGGGGGGGGAGGAGGGGAGGGGAGGGAGGGGGGGGAGAGGGGGGAGGGGGAGGAGGGGGGGGGGAGAGGGGGAGGGGGGAGGGGGGGGGAGGGAGGGAGGAGGGGAGGGGGGGGAGGGGGGAGGGGGGGGAGGGGAGGGGGGGGAGGAGGGGGGGGAGGAGGGGGAGGGGGAGGGGGAGGGGGGGGAGGGAGGGAGGGGGGGGAGGGGGGGGAGAGGGGGGGGAGGAGGGGGGAGGGAGGGGGGGGAGGGGGGAGGGGAGGGGGGGAGGGGGGGGAGGGGGAGGGGAGGGGGGGGGGAGGGGAGGGGAGGGGGGGGGGAGGGGAGGGGAGGGGGGAGGGAGGGGGGAGGGGGGGGGAGGGGGGGGAGGGGAGGGAGGGGAGGGGGGAGGGGAGGAGGGGAGGGGGAGAGGGAGGGGGGGAGGGAGGGGGAGGGGGAGGGGGGAGGGGAGGAGGGGGGGGAGGAGGGAGGAGGGGAGGGGGGGAGGGGGGGGGGAGGGGGGAGGAGGGGGAGGGGGGGAGGGGAGGGAGGGAGGGGGGGGAGGGGGGGAGGAGGGGGGGGGGAGGAGGAGGGGGGAGGGGGAGGAGGGGGAGGAGGGAGGGGGGGGAGGGAGGGGGAGGGAGGGGGAGGGGGGGGGGAGGAGGGAGGGGGGGAGGGGGGGGAGGGAGGGGGGGAGGGGAGGGGGGGAGGGGGAGGAGGGGAGGGGGGGGAGGGAGGGGGAGGGGGGGGGGAGGAGGGGGAGGGAGGGGAGGGAGGGGGAGGGGAGGGGAGGAGGGGGGAGGGGAGGGGGAGGGGGGGGGGAGGGGAGGGGGGGGAGGGGGGAGGGGAGGGGAGGGGGGAGAGGGGGGGGAGGGGAGGGGGGGGAGAGGGGAGGGGGGGAGGGAGGAGGGAGGGGAGAGGGGGGGGAGGGGAGGAGGGGAGGGGGGAGGGAGGAGGGGGGGGAGGGGGGGGGAGGGAGGGGGAGGGAGGGGGGGAGGGGGGGGGGAGGGAGGGAGGGGGGAGGGGGAGGGGAGGAGGGGAGGGGAGGGAGGGGGGAGGAGGGGAGGGGGAGGGGGGGGAGGGAGGGAGGGGGGAGGGGGGGGAGGGGAGGGAGGGGAGGGGGGGAGAGGGAGGGGGGGGGGAGGAGGGGGGAGGGGAGGAGAGGGAGAGGGGGGGAGGGGGGGAGGGGAGGGGGGGGAGGGGAGGAGGAGGGGGGGAGGGGAGGGAGGGGGAGGGGGGAGGGGGAGGGGGGGGAGGAGGGGAGGGAGGAGGGGGGAGGGAGGGGGGGAGGGGGAGAGGGGGGAGGGGAGGGAGGGGGGGGGGAGGGGGGGGAGGGGGAGGGGGAGGGGAGGAGGGGGGGAGGGGAGGGGGGGAGGGAGGGAGGGGGGAGGGGAGGGGGGAGGGGAGGGAGAGGGGAGGGGGGGAGAGGGGGAGGGGGAGGGGAGGGGGGAGGGAGGGGGGAGGGAGGAGGGGGGGGGGAGGAGGGGGGAGGGGAGGAGGGGAGGGAGGGGGGGGAGAGGGGGGGGGAGGGGGGAGGGGGGGAGGGGAGGGGAGGGAGGGGAGGGAGGGGGGAGGGGGGGGGGAGGGGGGGAGGAGGGGGGAGGGGGGGAGGAGGGGGAGGGGGAGGAGGGGGGGGAGGAGGGAGGGGGAGGGGGGGGAGGGGAGGGGGGGAGGGAGGGGAGGGGAGGGAGGAGGGGGGGGGAGGGAGGAGAGGGGGGGGAGGGGGGGGAGGGGGGGGAGGGGGAGGAGGGGGGAGGGAGGAGGGAGGGGGGAGGGGGAGGGAGGGGGAGGGAGGGGGGAGAGGGGGGGGGGAGAGGGGAGGGAGGGGAGGGGGAGGAGAGGGGGGGAGGGGAGGGAGGGGGGAGGGGGGAGGGAGGAGGGAGGGGGGGGAGGGGAGGGGGAGGGGGGAGGGGAGGGGAGGGGGGGGAGGGGGGGAGGAGGGAGGGGGGGAGGGGGGGGAGGGGGGAGGGGGGGAGGGGGGGGAGGGAGGGAGGGGGGAGGGGGGGGAGGAGGGAGGGGGGGAGGGAGGGGGGGGGGAGGGAGGGGAGGGGGGGGAGGGGGGGAGGGGAGGGAGGGGGAGGGGGGGAGGGAGAGGGAGGGGGAGGGGGGAGGGGGAGGGGGGGGGAGGAGGGGGAGGAGAGGGGGGGGAGGGAGGGGGGAGGGAGAGGGGGGGGAGGGGAGGGGGGAGGGGGGGGAGGAGAGGGGGGGGAGGAGGGGGGAGGGGAGGGAGGGGAGGAGGGGGGGGGGAGGGGAGGGGAGGGGAGGGGGAGGGGGAGGGGGGGGGGAGGGGAGGAGGAGGGGGGGGGGAGGGAGGAGGGAGGGGGGGGAGGGAGGGAGGAGAGGGGGAGGAGGGGAGGGGAGGAGGGGGGGGAGGGGGGAGGGGGGGGAGGGAGGGGGGAGGGAGGGGAGGGGGGGAGGGAGGGGAGGGAGGGGGAGGAGGGGGGGGAGGGGAGGGGGGGGAGGGGGGGAGGGGAGGGGGAGGGGGGAGGAGGGAGGGGAGGGGGGGAGGGGGGGGGAGGGGAGGGAGGGGAGGAGAGGGGGGGGAGGGGAGGGAGGAGGGGGAGAGGGGGAGGGGGGGAGGGGGAGGGGAGGGGGGGGAGGGGAGGGGGAGGGGGGGAGAGGAGGGGGGGGGAGGAGGAGGGAGGGGAGGGGAGGAGGGGAGGGGGGGGGGAGGGGAGGGGGGGAGGGGAGGGGGGGAGGGGGGAGGGGGGGGAGGAGGGAGGGGGGGGAGGGGGGGGGGGAGGAGGGAGGAGGAGGGAGGGAGAGGGGGGGGAGGGGGGGAGGGGGGGGGGAGGGGGGGGAGGGGGAGGGGGGGGAGGAGGGGGAGGAGGAGGGGGGGGAGGGGGAGGGGAGGGGGGAGGGAGGGAGGGGGAGGGAGGGGGGGGAGGGGGAGGGGGGAGGGAGGAGGGAGGGGGGGAGGGGGAGGAGGGGGGAGGGAGGGGGGAGGGGGGGGGAGGGAGGGGGGGAGGGGGGAGGGGAGGAGGGAGGGGGGGAGGGGAGGGGGGGAGGGGAGGGGGGAGAGGGGAGGGGGAGGGGGGGGAGGGGAGGGAGGGGGGAGGGGGAGGAGGGGGGAGGGAGGAGGGGGGGAGGGGAGAGGGGGGGAGGGGAGGGAGGGGGGGGAGGGGGGAGGGGGAGGGAGGGGGGAGAGGGGAGGGGGGAGGGGGGGAGAGGGGGGGAGGGAGGAGGGGGGGGGGAGGGGGGGAGGAGGGGAGGGGGGGAGGGGAGGGGGGGAGGGGGGGGAGGGAGGGGGGGGAGGGAGGGGGAGGGGGGAGGAGGGGAGGGGGGGAGGGAGGGGAGAGGGGGAGGAGGGGAGGGGAGGGGGGGAGGGGGGAGGAGGGGAGGGGGGAGGGGAGGGGGAGGGAGGGGGGGGAGGGGAGGAGGGGGAGGGAGGGGAGGAGGGGGGGGAGGGGAGGGGAGGGAGGGGGGGGAGGAGGGGGAGGGGGGGAGGGAGGGGGAGGGGGAGGAGGGGGGGGGGAGGGAGAGGGGGAGGAGGGGGGGGAGGGAGGGGGGGGAGGAGGGGGAGGGGAGGGGAGGGAGGGGGGAGGGGGGGGAGGGGAGGGGGAGGGGGGGAGGGGAGGGGGGGGAGGGGGGGGGGAGGGGAGGGAGGGGGAGGGGGGGAGGGGGGGAGGAGGGAGGGGGAGGGAGGGGGGGGGGAGGGGGAGGGGAGGGGAGGGGGGGGAGGGAGGGGGAGGGGGGAGGGGAGGGGGAGGGGAGGGGGAGAGGGGGGGAGGGGGAGGGGGGGAGGAGGGGAGGGGGGGAGGGGGGGGAGGAGGAGGGGGAGGGGGAGGGGAGGGGGGGGAGGGGGGGGAGGGGGGGAGGGGAGGGAGGAGGGGGGGAGGGGAGGGGGGGGAGGGGGAGGGGGGGGAGGGGGGGAGAGGAGGGGGAGGGAGAGGGGGGGGAGGAGGGGGAGGGGAGGAGGGGGAGGGGGGGAGGGGGAGGAGGGGAGGGGGGGAGGGGGGAGGGGGGAGGAGGGGGAGGGAGGGGGGAGGAGGGGGGGAGGGAGGGGGAGGGAGGGGGAGGGAGGGGAGGGGGAGGGGGAGGAGAGGGGGAGGGGGGAGGGAGGGGGAGGGAGGGGGAGGGGGGGAGGGGAGGGGGGGGAGGAGGGGGAGGGGGGGAGGGGAGGGGGAGGGGGGAGGGAGGGGAGGGGGGGAGGGAGGGGGGAGGGAGAGGGAGGGGGGGAGGGGGGGAGGGGAGGGGGGGAGGAGAGGGGGAGGGAGGGGAGGGAGGGGGGGGAGGGGGGGGAGGAGGGAGGGGGAGGGGGGAGGGGAGGGAGGGGGAGGGGGGAGGGGGGGAGGAGGGAGGGGGGGAGGGGGAGGGGAGGGAGGGGAGGGGGGGGAGAGGGGAGGGGGGGGGGAGGAGGGGGAGGGGGGAGGGAGGGGGGGAGGGAGGAGGGGGGGAGGGGAGGGGGGAGGGGGAGGGGGGAGGGAGGGGGGGGGAGGGGGAGGGGGGGAGAGGAGGGGGGGGAGGGGGGGGGGAGGGAGGGGAGGAGGGAGGGGAGGGGAGGGGGGGGAGGAGGGGGGAGGGGAGGGGGGGGGGAGGGGGGAGGAGGGAGGGGAGGGGGAGGGGGGGGAGGGAGGGGGGGAGAGGGAGGAGGGGAGGGGGAGGGGGAGGGGGGGGGGAGGGGGGGAGGGGGGGGGGAGGGGAGGGGGGGGAGGGAGGGGAGGGAGGGGGGGAGGGGGAGGGGGGGAGGAGGGGAGGGAGGGAGGGGGGGGGAGGGGGGGAGGGGGGGGAGGGGAGGGGGGGGGGAGGGGGAGGGGGGGGGGAGGGGGGGGAGGGGGGGGGAGGAGGGGAGAGGGGGGAGGGGGGGGGAGGAGGGAGGGGAGGGGGGGGGAGGGGGGGAGGGGGGGAGGGGAGGGGGAGGGGGGGAGGAGGGGGGAGGGGGGGGAGGGGGGGGGGAGGGGGAGGGGGGGGAGGGGGAGGGGGGGGGAGGGGGGAGGGGGGAGGGAGGGGAGGAGGGGAGGGGGAGAGGGGGGGGAGGGAGAGGGAGGGGGGGGAGGGAGGGGGGGGAGGGGGGGGGAGGGGGGGGGAGGGAGGGGGGGGAGGGGGGGGAGAGGGGGGGGAGGGGGAGGGAGAGGGGAGGGGGGGAGGGAGGAGGGGGGGGGAGGGGGAGGGAGGGGGGGGAGGGGGGGGAGGGGGAGGGGAGGGGAGGGGGAGGGGGGAGGAGGGAGGGGGAGGGGGGAGGGAGGGGGGAGGGGGGGAGGGGGAGGGGGAGGGGGGGGGGAGAGGGGGGGGGGAGGGGGGGGAGAGGGGGGAGGGGAGGGGGGAGGGGGAGGGGGAGGGGGGGAGGGGGGAGGAGGGGAGGGGGGGAGGGGGGGAGGGAGGGGGGAGGGGGGAGGGAGGAGGGGGGAGGGGGAGGGAGAGGGGGAGGGAGGGAGGGAGAGGGAGGGGAGGGGGAGGGGGGGGAGGGGGGAGGGAGGGGGGGAGGGGGGAGGGGAGGGGGAGGAGGGGGAGGGAGGGGGGGGGGAGGGGGGGGAGGGAGGAGGGGGGGGAGGGGGGAGGGGGGAGGGGGGGAGGGGGGGGAGGGGGAGGGAGGGGGGGGAGGGAGGGGGGGGGGAGGGGGAGGGAGGGGAGGAGGGGGGGGGGAGGGGGGGGGGAGGGGGAGGGGGGGGGGAGGGAGGGGGGAGGGGGGAGGGGGGAGGGGGGGGAGGGAGGGGAGAGGGGGAGGGGGGGAGGGAGGGGAGGGGGGGGAGGGGGGAGGGGAGGGAGGGAGAGGGAGGGGGGGGAGGGGGAGGAGGGAGGGGGAGGGGGAGGGGGGGGAGAGGGGGGGGGGAGAGGGAGGGGAGAGGGGAGGAGGGGGGGAGGGGGGGGAGGGGGGGGAGGGGGGGAGGGGGGGGAGGGGGGGAGGGGAGGAGGGGGGGGGAGGGGGGAGGGGAGGGGAGGGGGGGGGGAGGGGGAGGGAGGGGGGGGAGGGGAGGGGGGGGGAGGAGGGGAGGGGGGGGGGAGGGGGGGGAGGGGGGGAGGGGGGAGGGGGGGGGGAGGGGGGGGGGAGGGGAGGGGGGAGGGAGGGGGAGGGGGGGGAGGGGGGAGGGGGGGGGGAGGGGGAGGGGGGGGGGAGGGGGGAGGGGAGGGGGGGGAGGGGGGAGGGGGGGGGGAGGGGAGGGGGGGAGGGGAGGGGGGGGGGAGGGGGGGGGGAGGGGGGAGGGGGGGGAGGAGGGGGGGAGGGGAGGGGGAGGGGGGGAGGGGGGAGGGGGAGGGGGGGAGGGGGGAGGGGAGGGGGGGAGGGAGGGGGGGAGGGGGGGGGAGGGAGGGAGGGGGAGGGGGGGAGGGGAGGGGGGGGAGGGGGAGGGGAGGGGAGGGGAGGGGGGAGGGGGGAGGGGGGGGAGAGGGGAGGGAGAGGGGGGGGAGGGAGGGGGGAGGGGAGGGAGAGGGGGGGAGGGGGAGGGGGGGAGGGGAGGGGGGGAGGGGGAGGAGGGGGGGGGGAGGGGGGGGGGAGGGGGGGGAGGGGGGGAGGGGGGAGGGAGGGGGGGAGGGGGGGGAGGAGAGGGAGGGGGGAGGGGGGGGAGGGGAGGGGGGGGAGGGGGGGGAGGGGGGGGAGGGGGAGGGGGGAGGGGGGGGAGGAGGGGGAGAGGGGGGGGGGAGGGGGAGAGGGGGAGGGGGGGGGGAGGGGGGAGGGGGGGGGAGGGGGGGGAGGGGGGGGGGAGGGGAGGGGGGGGGAGGGGGGGGAGGGGGAGGGAGAGGGGGGGGAGGGGGGAGGGGGAGGGGAGGAGGGGGGGGGAGGGGAGGGGGGAGGGGGGGGGGAGGGGGAGGGGGAGGGGGGGAGGGGGGGGGGAGGGGGGGAGGGGGGGGAGGGGAGGGGGGGGGAGGGGGGAGGGGGGGGAGGGGGGAGGGGGGGGGGAGGGGGGGGGGAGGGGGAGGGGGAGGGGGGGGGAGGAGGGGGGGGAGGGAGGGGGGGGGGAGGGGGAGGGGGGGGAGGGGGGGGGGAGGGGGGGGGGAGGGGGAGGGGAGGGGGGGAGGGGGGGAGGGGGGAGGGGGGGGAGGGGGGAGGGGGGGGAGGGGAGGAGGGAGGGGGGAGGGGGGAGGAGGGGAGGGAGGGGGGGGAGAGAGAGGGAGGGGGGGAGGGGAGGGGGGGGAGAGGGGGAGGGGAGGGGGGGAGGGAGGGGGGAGGGAGAGGGGGAGGGGGAGGGGGGGGGGAGAGGGGGGAGGGGGGAGGGGGGGAGGGGGGGGAGGGGGGGGGGAGGGAGGGGGAGAGGGGGAGGGGGGGGAGAGGGGGGGGGGAGGGGGGGAGGGGGGGGGGAGGGGGGGAGGGGAGGGGAGGGGGGGGAGGGGAGGGGGGGAGGGAGAGGGGGAGGGGGGAGGGGGGGAGAGGGGAGAGGGGGGGGAGGGGGGGGAGGAGGAGGGGGGGGAGGGAGGGGGGGGGAGGGGGGGAGGGGGGGGGGAGGGGAGGGGGGGGAGGGGGAGGGGGGGAGGGAGGGGGGAGAGGGAGGGGAGGGGGGGGGGAGGGAGGGGGGGGAGGGGGGGGAGGGGGGGGGGAGGGGGGGGGGAGAGGGGAGGGGGGGGAGGGGGGAGGGGGGGAGGGGGGGAGGGGGGGGAGGAGGGGGGGAGGGGGAGGAGGGGGAGAGGGGGGGGGGAGGGGGGGAGGAGAGGGGGGGGAGGGGAGGAGGGGGGGGAGGGGGGGAGGGGAGGGGGGGGGGAGGGGAGGGGGGAGGGGGGGAGGGGGGGGGGAGGGGGGGGAGGGGAGGGGGGAGGGGAGGGGGGAGGGGGGGGGGAGAGGGGGAGGGGGGGAGGGGAGGGGGGAGAGGGGGGGAGGGGGAGGAGGGGGGGGAGGGAGAGGGGGGAGGGAGGGGGAGGAGAGGAGGGGAGGGAGGGGGGGAGGGGGGGAGGGGGGGGGGAGGGGGAGGGAGGGGAGGGGGGGGGAGGGGAGGGGGGGAGGGGGGGGGGAGGGGGAGGGGAGAGGGAGGGGGAGGGGGGGGAGGAGGGGGGGGGAGGGGGAGGGGGGGAGAGGAGGGGGGGGAGGGGAGGGGGGGGAGAGGGGGGGGGGAGGGGGGGAGGGGGGGGAGGGGAGGGGGAGGGGGGGGGGAGGGGGGGGGGAGGGGGAGGGGGGGGGGAGGGGGAGGGGAGAGGGGGGAGGGGGAGGAGGGGGGGGAGGGGGGGGAGAGGGAGGGGGGGGAGGGGGAGGGGAGGGGGGGGAGGGGGGGGGGAGGGAGGGGGGAGAGAGAGGGGGGGGAGGGGGAGAGGGAGAGGGAGGGGGGAGGGGGGGGAGGGGGGGGGGAGGGGGAGAGGGGGGGGAGGGGGAGAGGGGGGAGGGAGGGGAGGAGAGGGGGGGGAGGGGGGGGGAGGGAGGGGGGGGGGAGGAGGGGGAGAGAGGGGGAGGGAGGGGGGGGAGGGGGGGGGGAGGGGGGGAGAGGGGGGGGGGAGGGGGGGGAGGGGGGGAGGGGGGGGGGAGGGGGGGAGGGGGGGGGGAGGAGGGGGTGGGGAGGGGGGGGAGGGGGAGGGGAGGGGGGGGGAGGGGGGGAGGGAGGGGGGGGAGGGGGGGGAGGGGGGGGGGAGGGGAGGGGGGAGGGGGGGGGAGGGGGGGGGGAGGGGGGGGGGAGGGAGGGGAGGGGGGGGAGGGGGGGAGAGGGGGGGAGGGGGGGGGAGGGGGGGGAGGGGAGGGGGGGGGGAGGGGGGGGAGGGGGGGGAGGGGGAGGGAGAGGGGGGAGGGGGGAGGGGGGGAGGGGGGGGGAGGGGGGGAGGGGGGGAGAGAGAGGGGAGGGGGGGGGGAGGGAGGGGGGGAGGGGGGAGAGGGGAGGGGGGGGGGAGGGGGGGAGGGGGAGAGGGGGAGGGAGAGGGGGGGGGAGGGGAGGGGGGGAGGAGGAGGGGGGGGGGAGGGGGGGGAGGAGGGGGGGAGAGAGAGGGGAGGGAGGGGGGGAGGGGGAGGGGGGGAGGGGGGGGGGAGGGAGGGGGGGGGGAGAGGGAGGGGGAGAGGGGAGGGGGGGGAGGGAGAGGGGAGAGGGGGGGGGGAGGAGAGGGGGAGGGAGGGGGGGGAGGGGGGGGAGAGGAGGGGGGGAGGGGGGGGGGAGGGGGGGGAGGGGGGGAGGGGGGGGAGGGGGGGAGGGGGGGGGGAGGGGGGGAGGGGGGGAGGGGGAGGGGAGGGGGGGAGGGAGGGGGGGGAGAGAGGGGGGGAGGGGAGGGGGAGGGGGGGGAGAGGGGAGGGGAGGGGGGGGGGAGGAGGGGGGGAGGGAGGGGGGGGGAGGGGGGGGAGGAGGGGGGGGAGGGGAGGGGGGGAGGGGGGGAGGGGGAGGGGGGGGGAGGGGGGGGAGAGGGGGGAGGGGGGAGGGAGAGAGAGGGAGGGGGGGAGGGGGGGGGAGGGGGGAGGGGGGAGGGGGGGGGGAGGGGGGGGAGGGGGGGGGGAGGGGGGAGAGGGGGAGGGGGAGGGGGGGGAGGGGGAGAGAGGGGGGAGGGGGGAGGGGGGGGAGAGGGGGAGGGGGGGGAGAGGGGGGGAGGGGGGGGAGGGGGAGGGAGGGGGGAGGAGAGAGAGGGAGGGGGAGGAGGGAGAGGAGTGAGGGGGGAGGGGAGGATGGAGGGAGGGAGAGGAGAGGGGATGGGAGAGGGAGGAGCAGGGAGGGGGGAGAGAGGAGAGGAGGATGAGGCGGAGGGAGAGGGGAGGGGAGGAGGAGGAGAGAGGGGAGGGAGGGGGAGGGTGGGAGGGGGCGGGAGGGAGGGGAGGAGAGGGAGAGGAGGGAGGGAGCGGGGAGTGTAGAGGGAGGAGGGGCGGGGAGTGGAGGGGGGAGGGAGGATGGGAGAGATGAGAGAGTGGGGCGATTGAGTTTCTTCTTTCTTATCTTTTTCTTGTTCTTTTTTTCTTTTTTTTTTCTTTTTTTTTCTTTCTTTTTCTTTTTTTCTTTTTCTTTTTTTTTCTTTTTTTCTTTTTTTTCTTTTCTTTTTTTTTCTTTTTTTTTCTTTCTTTTTTCTTCTCTCTCTTTTTTTTTCTTTTTTTCTTTCTTTTCTCTTTTCTTTTTTTTCTTTTTTTCTTTCTTTTTTTTCTTCTTTTTTTTTCTTTTTCTTCTTTTTTTTCTTTTTTTCTTTTTTTTTCTTTTCTTTTTTCTTTTTTTTTCTTTTTTTTTCTTCTTTTTCTCTTTTTTTTCTTTTTCTCTTTTTTTCTTTCTTTTTCTTTTTTTTTCTTTTTCTTTTTTTCTTTCTTTTCTTTTTTTTTCTTTTTCTCTTTTTTCTTTTTCTTTTTTTTTCTCTTCTTTTTT
>JBAMIH010000415.1:0-11517 GCA_038501795.1 Pseudopleuronectes americanus | reverse complement strand
AAAAAAAACGTAATATAACAGAACTTTACTTTTTATTTCACAGATTTTTTCTGTATTTTTAAAATACCATTAATTTTACAAAAAGAGACTGTGATTTTACATGTCAAATGTAAAATAACATGAAATTACTGTAACTGTGAAATTACAATAAAAAAACAGATATTTCTGTTTTTTTACAAAAAAAACATTTAGAAATACACATATTTATTGTTAAAATACGTTCACAAATGTATTGTAATTTCACAAATATTTGCCTGTTATTTAAGGGAGAAAACTGTCAAATTCAACTTTAAAACTATAAAAAAATTAAGAAATCATTTAAAATGACTGAAAAATGAATAGTAAAATAACTATTTAATTTGTAATTTTACTAGAATTTCTTTGTTAATTGACTAATATTTTAATTGAAATAACCACAATTACTGTAATTACCTAGATGATAACATTTATTAACATTATATTAACATTTATTTTGAAAGGACATCTGGAGAGACATAGGGAGAGGGAAAGCTTGACAGGGTGAATAATATGCAGAGCAAAGAGTTGGACTTGAATTTAGGGCTGCTGCAGGAAGGACTATATAGCCTGTGCTTATCGGGCATTAGCATTACCAATTGAGCTGCAATTAAATGCTTTCAATAAAGCATTTCACTGATGGAGATTCTGCTACTTTATTGCAGCTGCTGCTTCAGTACTGAAGCAGACACACTGTTTGACGACTGGATGTTCTTGTGTCACTCGTAGCATGCTCATATTGTCAAGGACAGTTTATTAGCCAGACTGTAAGATGCAAACACAGTCCCATTAACACTCAGACATTTGTGTATAATATTATTTTTGGTGCTGATTTTGATGCAGGAAAAAGTCTGAGTCTGCAGTCTTAGTATGATTGACTTGATTTTCAAAAAGGAGTTCCTGCAGACCCTTGCTCCTGAATGACCACTGCCATCAGAACCACTCAACCTCCTTAAATATACCTTCAGCATATGTGTATATGTACTGCAATTGTTAACCTTAATGTTGAGGTTAAAATTTAACTGCCAAGTGAAACTGAATGCATCATGTGAAAATGAATGATTTGGACCGCTCTGTGTAGGCTACTGAAATGACTGTGGTTAATGAAAATAAACATCTGTGAGCAGCCTAGAACTGCTATAGGCTAATATGAAATGCAGTTTAAATGTAGCAATGGTCTCCAGGGAAGGTAAATGCTGTTGTATTGGCAAATAAATCTCAATATCTGTCACAATCAAACAAACCAAGAAAAGGAAATGTTAGTGAAGGAGGCCAACACCAGGATAAAACCACATAAACTACATGCTTTTCATCTGTTTCCTCAACCTACCACCTGAAAGCATTATATTCTGTCATTCAGAACAGATCTTAATGACAGAGCATTAATATCATCTGTGTCTAATTGCTTTTCAGCAATTCAGAGGTTAACAGTGAAAATATAATTTATGGAAATAAAAAGTAATAGAAAGTACGAAACATTGCAGGGCCACACTGTTTTATTTATTTCAAAAAACACGTTTAATCAGGAGACATTCTACTGCTGCTATGTCTCCCCCGCAGAAACACACACGTACACGCACACCAAAAAAAGAATGAAAGTCTCACATCACACACTGGGGCCTGACCGGAACAACGTCATTACAACAACGCGACATGCCAGTGGAGTTCGTGCTGTGAAAAGCGCGGTTCCCGTTTGGGTTGGTCAACAGAAACTGTTCGAGAATAAGAAGAAGACATGCCATTGGCTGTTGGGGCACTGTACATGCGTCTTTCACGTGACGCTGAACAAGATCAAAAACCACCGCGCGGCGGTTCGTGTCTGGAGTTGGTCCGACAGAAATTTCCAGAGAACAGCAGCTAACGTCGAGGCTGGAGGAAGGACGAAGCTACAATTTCTAGAGAACAGCAGCTAACGTCGAGGCTGGAGGAAAGACGAAGCTACAAGGCAAGTATCGAACTCAAGCTGAGTAGCATTAGCTTTATTTACCACCATGACTCTGAGTTTACTCAGTCGGCAAAAGGCACCGAATCCGCTAGCATGTCGTCAATTGAAATGTTATCTAACTATGATGACAGAACTTTCACTCGTTTTTGGGCCATAACTTTCAATGTATGACTTGAAATGGCATAATTTTTGGCTAGGAAGATTAATTTTATGTAACTTGTCAAAATTTGGTTTTGAAATTTTTCTAAGGTTATTAATACACTGCGGGAAAAAAACGCTTATACCCTTAGGGATATTTTTGTCCCCTAAAAACAAAACAACAAAACTGATTTTGATGGATTATTTTTTATTTTTTTGTAGTTTCTGCTTTTCAATTTTACTCTGCATATTTCTAGGCTTTTTTAATGGGCTTTTAAATAGAAGGGCTATGATTATAGTTATATAACAGCTATATGATCAGCACTGTGTGCGTGTGTGCGCTGGCGCATGTGCACGCCCACACACACACAGTACCAGAGGGTTAAATTAACCGCCAACTATTTGGATAATTGAATAATCGGTTTAACAACTAATAGATTATTCATTGATAATGAAAATAATAGTTAGCTGCAGCCCTATATTTGTCTGTAGCAGGATGTTGTTGCTCCTGCAGCAATATAGGATGTGGGAAAAAAAGTTGCTCATGCTTAGTTTTTTTTTAATTTGTCTGTTCATTAGAGTTAAGCAAGTGTTATAGTGATGGGGGAAACCCTGCCTTCTCTCCCAAATGACAGCTCTACTTTTAAAGCTTTTGCCTGGGCTTTAAGGGGAGGGATCCTCCAGGCTCACTGTTTTCAGTGAGCGATGAAAAAAAAAGAGAGAGATTCTGGTCATGTCGTTGAACCATTGTTTTATTTAGTTGAGGGGAGATTGGCTAACACAGTTTAGGTCAACTATTTCACAACCAATAGCATTTATTTTGATTTTGGCAGATTTCATCATTCATAACTTTTTTTTTATCTCTCTCTGCAGATAGGTGGGGTGATTTGATTTCATGGAGTAAAAGGTAAGTACTGCACTGTAGTTAAGGATGTCAAAAGATTACACCTGTCGTAGTTGTGGTGCTTCAGTGAATACCCTAAAAGGGTACGTGATGCATCAAGGGCTTCATAGAAATGAGCCACGTTATCAGTATGCGTGTTGTATGGAAAGTTGTAAGTTTCAGTTCAGAAATTACAATGCTTTTAAATGTCATGTTTACCGCCATCATCGGCGGTCATCCACTGTGTCACAGTGTCCAACTTTGCAGGCATCCTTTCTATGTCAACTTCCTCATTGTCAGAAACAGTTGATCGACCTTAAAGACCTTCTCTGTCACCTAAAGTCTCACATTTCAAGAAGAGAGGTAGTGCATTGCCCATTTAAAGACTGTGATAAAACTTTTTCAGTGACATCATCTTTCACAGCCCACCTATCTAGGAAGCACAACAGCCCCACAGCTCTGCATGTCTCTAGTGCATACTGTCCTCCTTCAGTTCCTAGTGAGTCTCAGTCCTCTGTTGCTGAAAGCCAGGCAGATGAAGGCTCAGCTGATGATGAGCCTGAGGCAGATGTCTCAGACCTTGCACAAATGAAAAGTTTGTACATGAGAAATCTGTGCATGTTTTATATGAAACTGCAGGCCAAACAACTTATCCCTTCCTCTACAATACAGGTGATTGTAGAAGAAATTAATAGTCTTAATGGAATGTGCCTGCAGTACACGAAAAGTCAACTGAAAGCATCTCTTCAAACAAAAACTGAACTATCTGAGAGAGAAATTGAAGACGTGTTAAAGACCCTAGATGATGTAGATATTCATGGTTCCTGCAGCTCCTCCCTTTCCACAGAGTACAACAGAAAATGTTATTTTGAGGAGAATTTTCCATACGTGCATCCACAACCCATTTTTTTGGGGTTTGATGAAAATAGAAAGGAGCAATATGCTCAGTATGTTCCCATAAAACATACATTGACAACTCTGCTAAAACATACCTATGTGCTGGAACAGGGTTCTACATCTGAGAATGAAAGTACATCTCATATTTTAAATGATGTGTGTGATGGATCGGTATTTAAATCCAATCCTCTTTTCGCTGAGTCAGGGCTCACTTTAAAAGTCATACTTTATCAAGATGCTTTTGAGGTGGTAAATCCCCTCGGTTCGGCAAAGAAAAAACATAAGATTCTTGGAGTCTACTTCACTCTAGCAAATTTTGAACCTTTTCATCGTTCCACTGTTGACAACTTGCAGCTTTTGCTTTTGTGCCGAGAAGCTGATTTCAAATATTTTGGCCACGAGAAAGTGTTCTCTCAATTGATAACCGATCTTGCAGAACTGGAGACAAATGGACAGAATATTTCTGGAAAAATGGTTAAGGCAACTGTCTTTTGCATTGCCGGTGACAATTTGGGGTCACATAACATAGGTGGATTTACAGAAAATTTCAGTACATCTCAACATTTCTGCCGATATTGTCACATAACCAGAAGAGAGCTAGCCAATTTGGAACACCATGCTCCAATACGTACAGTACAAGAGTACAATGACACTGTTCAAGAACTGCAAAATGGTGATGCGAGTTTAGTCAGAGGTGTGAAATTTAACTCCGTCTTTAACTCACTGATATTTTTTCATGTTTGCCAGCCAGGCCTCCCACCCTGTATTGGCCATGATCTCTTTGAGGGTGTTGTGGCATCTGACCTTGCCATTTACCTGAGCCATTTTGTCAAGGTGAAGAAATTCTTCACATATTCACAGCTTAATCGAAGGATCAAACTATTTAGTTACCAGGGATCTGATGGAAGCTCTAAACCTGCTGAAGTTTCAGAAAAGGGTGTGAAATTAGGTGGCCAGGCAACAGAAAACTGGTCTTTGCTGAGGCTTCTCCCCATTATCATTGGCGAAAAGATCACAGATACAGAGGATCCTGTATGGCAACTGACTGTCCAGCTGAAAGAGCTAGTGGAATTAATTTGCACCCCTACTATATCAGTACCCCAGGTTGCATTGCTCAATGTTCTAATTGGTGATTATCTGGAAGCAAGGAAAGAAATGTTCCCTTCACAAAAACTAAAACCAAAGCACCATTACCTCACCCACTACCCTGCATTAATACTAAAGTTTGGCCCACTCATTCGGCTGTGGACGATGAGGTTCGAGAGCAAACATTCATATTTCAAAAGATGTGTGCGAAGGACACAAAACTTCAAAAATGTATGTCACACACTTGCAAAGAACCATCAGCTACTGCAGGCATACCTACATTCTGGCTCCTTTTTTGCACCCTCTTTGGTGGTTAAGAACTCCACTCCTTTCTATGCTGAACTGTACAGCGAAGCAGTGCGCTCTGCAGTAGGAGAAACCTTAGTCAAAGAACCCAATGTTGAGTCAGCTACCGAGGTGCAGTGGAAAGGCACTCGGTACAAAAAGGGACTCTTTCTGTGTCTAAACCAAGGTGAGGCACTTGACTTCGGACAGATTGAGCTCATGCTTGTGACGCAGGACCAGCATGTGTACTTTATTGTCACACCTCATGACGTGTCCTATATGCCAGCATTTGGATTGTATGAAGTGAAACAAGCAAGGCAGAGCATGAAATGTTGGAAGCCTGAGCGGAAACTAGATTATTATCCTTTGCCTGTGTACATGCTTTGTGGGACAAGAGTAATTTCACTTAAGCATAGCATTGTTGACTCAGAGTAATCTGGAGTTTGAGAGATTAAAATCTGACAGTAATGCTTGAAGAACAGTATTTTTCATCCTTTCTAGTCCTCCTAGTCATGGATACAGAGAGTCCGCTTCTGTGTTTCATCAAATCAAGTCTTCCTAAACTGAGAGACCCTGAGCCTTTGCTTGAGCGTCTGCAAGATTTAGGAGTTGAGGACCTGCAGGACCTGAGCTACCTGCAGGAGAGTGACCTCCTTTCTGTCCTGAGACCAATTGAAGTCAGGAAACTTCTGTCACTGCTCAAAAAGACAAGTATGTGTTTCAATTTGTACACAATAAACTTTCACATTAGAAAAATGTGCATAGTCAAAATATACTTATTAGGTACACAAATGAATGCAGTCCGATACAGCGGCTCTACTATGAATTATACTTTAAAGAATCTTCTCTACATTTTTGTTGATGTTTTCAAAAAGGTGATGACTATAAATTATACCTTGTTCCTCATTGATTTCATAGTGGGTGGAAGTGGTGGTGTACTGTACTTCATTATATTGAGAAAGGAACACTTTGATATGTACCAATTGGCTACTGAGTATATCATTATGTTAGTTATTAATATACCCAGATTGAGCTATGTGATGTCTGTATGGTTATATATTACTACTATGTGTTCTTTATTAAGGCCAACAAGATGTCTTGGACAGTCCTCCAAGCAACCAGAGCAACGAACAGTTCAGCAGACCCAGTACCAGTGCAAGTCCAGTAACACAGTCTGACGAGATGCCCCTTTCTGGTGAGTACATGCCTCTGTTGCACAGAATCACTGTCTTTCGGGTCAGATGGGCTGAAAAATAATATCATCTACCTGTAACTTAAAAAACAATCAGGTCTCCCAGCCAACAACAATAAAGGAAACTTATGAAAAAATGACATTTTTCAGCCCAATGCTAATAAAGAAAACTCATGAACTCACCCGTGTCACCACTCAGTTAATATTTCCACCGTAGCTTTGCTTACTGCTTAATTTCTTTTCCTCTCCTTTCCATTCCTGCAGTCAGTATCAGGACTACTAACTCCATGCTGGGGTTAAAATGCTATCCAATGACCATTTGTGGAAAGACATTAATGATCTTTTAGTCAAAATTATGCAGGTTACATTATACAATGTGGTAAAATGGATGGCTTTAAAATAACTGTTGCATCAGTAGGTGGGTTTACTTGGAGCCAAATAATCTGATTACAATCAGGTCAATCAGAATAAACAAGCCAAGAGAGGTGAAATAAACAGTTTCTTAAACCGAAAGAAATGAAAATTGTGTCGTGTAAACAGTGAAACTAAATGTTGTCTGGTTCCGTTCTTTCTTTTTTTGGCCGAACACGGCCGAAGGAAAAAAAGAGGCAAAATGACCAAAGTCATTTCTATATAGCTTCGGCCCGAACCAGCGTCCAGAAAGAGGAAAAAGGCTCCATGAAAACCCACCTATTATTTCATAACAGCTAATGTTCTCTGTGTACTCTTCAGGTGGTTACAGCTCAGCAACTGCAAGTTCACCGCGGTCAACAAGTAGTTCAAGTATGGATATCACACCTCGTCGACTGTCTGACAACAGCTGGCATTTTACATTTCCAATTCCTTGGCAGAGAATTCCATCTGAGATCATCAGAAAGCTGGAAACAAGAAAGCGGCCAACAAAAAGTGAAAGACTTGAAATCATACGGCTCATTGTCAGTGAAATCTTAACCGTGTGCCCAACACCAGGGAAGAAACATATCAGTGAGATAGCAAGGAAGATGACAAAGGCCTACCCTGCGGCATTTACTGATGTCATTGAAGGTGAAGTTGTAGGCAGTGGGTATGACTCACTCACAAAACAGATGGTCAGCAGAGTGGATAACCTGAAGAGAGGAAACACTTCACTTTCCTTAAAGAGACAAGTTATTAGCAGCAGTGAAGGAGAGGACACCCAACCTCAGAAAAAAAGACTAGACACTTACGGCTGTATAAACTGGCAACCGACACGGCTGCCACCTAATGAAACCCCTGAATCCCAGAAACATGCACAAGAAGAGTTAAAGAAAATGTGGAGAGAAAGATGCTGTGACAGCAAAGCCATTGAGAAAATGATGAGAGCCACTTTCTTTACTCAGAGAAAAGACATTATCAGTGGGACTGAGACTTCTGACTTGACAAAGGAATGGCCATATCTGTTTGAGACAACTGGCATCAAGACTCATATTAGAGAGCTTACAGGTGTGGACATGGAAGACAAAAACATAGGAAATAAATGTGCCAGAGTTATTTCATTTCTTAAATCTAGTGACAAGACAGGGAAGATGGAGACCATCTTCAGGGAAATGGAAACATCAATCAAAAATGTTGCAGATGTGAATGTTGCAGCGTTTCTTCCACTGCTCCTCAAGTACTTCAATGAAGAAGAAGAACAGATGTTCTACAAAGTGGATCAAACAACCTTGCCCTCTGAAGTGGACTGTGCTGAACTCCCAAGTACACCATGTATTGTTGTGTGTGGTATGTTTATTTCTCTTTCTCTATTCTATTTACATTTAAGATACTGTTATTTTAGTACTGTGATAACTTCATTGAACAGCTTATTTTCTGTGCATGCTAACTCTTTATAGTATTGAAAGTTAAAGTTTTGGATTTACTCTTCTTTATTGGGTTATTGCCTGTGGAGTTACTGTAGTTCAGGCAGACCACTCAAGTTGCGCTCGTCCTGATCAGCTGATCAGTCACATGCCAACAGGTTGCGATATATAAACCCCCCAGCTTACCTGCTCGTTTCTGTCTATTCTGCTGCTCCTGTCACCGCTGCTCTGCTGCTACCTCTGTTTTGCCATTGCGTTTGCTGCTGCTGCTGCTCATACTGCTCCTGAGGTACTGCACCTCCCCAGCATCCACCTGTGGGCTCTGTTTCTATGATCCTCTGTGGGGTCTGCTGTTCATTCCTTGTAATGTCTGTCAAGCAGATCATTATTCAGGGAATGAATAAACTGAGACAGAGCTGATGTCAAACCTGCTGCAGCCATGTTCAAGAACTCTATGCTGTGCTTCAACTTGCCATGCTTATGCTCAATAATTCATTTTTCCCACTTCAGAGTTGTCTGACTGAACTAATAATACTTCAAACCACAAAATATTAAAACAAAAAAACAAAACTATTACTACCATTACTTTGATTGTTATTGTAACTGAACTCAGTTGTAACATGATAATTTCATTTAGCTGTTGGAGTTACAGTCTATTGTCTCAGTTTGTCACAAAAATATTCCCTTTTTCTCTTGTCCTTGTACACAACAGGAAACTCGACTTTGGCAGCGGAGAATTTCATGCTGTCTACGGACCAGACCATTGTGAATGGCCACATCAGAATCTTCAGTGAAGCTCTTATGCTGATGTTTGGTTTGTACTACTGTATGAACATATCTTACCCAGCAGCCCAAGCATCAACTTTGGAGTTCTTACAGAGGTAAGACAGCACTAGTCAATTTAATATATAAAAATAAGATGTATAATGCACATAAAACTGAGCACTGCAAAAGTGCTGTAATGATTAGTACAGGGGTTCCCAAACGTTGTCAACTCAGGGCCCACTTGAAAATCTCAATTTTTGGCAGCCCACCTCCGCCCTCATTAACAATACAGAGGCCTTATAATGCAATGTTTTTTTCCTACTGAAAGTAGAAGGAAGCTCCAAAGTCACTAACGCAGCATGCTGATGCTGCCTGTTCATGGAGCATCCTGACTGAATCCTGAAGAAACCAGGGAATGGCTTCAGTGTGGGGGGATGAGTTCACTTTCATGTCCACTGAGGGTGGGACAGTTCACTAATCCACAGTATGGTTTGATTTACATTGTTGTTGTTTTCCCTTTCCAGAAACACCATTCTATTAATACATTTTATTCAAAGTAAAGATGGTCATCTGTAAAATATTAGATTACTACCTGAAGTGAGAAGGATGACGCAGCTGTAGGCTGCGTCATCTTTTCATTATGTCACTGTTCCACAGTGCCCTGTATGTCCAAACACTCTTTCACAAGCAAGCGCTGTCTACACTGTTGTGTAACCTTATTGCAAATGTATGAAAACATTAAAGTAAAGTACAGTTCACAGTTATTAAAATTGTTGTTTTTTTCATTTGACAGGTGCCTCTTCAAGATTAATCCAGACAAGGGATCAAAAGTGGAGCGGAACGCCACCAAAAAAAAACCTGCAGTCAGTCCAAAGGTTATCTCATTGATCACCAAAATTGCAGACTACGAGTGGAGGGAATAAGAAGTGCGCACAAGTCATGGATACTTGTGCGCACTGAGAAGTTAGCATCTCATTATTATGAGATAGTATCTCATTATTATGACTTAGCATCTCATAATTATGACTTAGCATTTCATTATTATGAGATAGTATCACACCCACACACCTAAACCAACACACACACACACACAGAGTCGCACGACAGACCCTGCAGTCAGTATCTCATAATAATGAGATGCTAAGTCATAATTATGAGATACTAAGTCATAATAATGAGATGCTAAGTCATAATTATGAGATACTAAGTCATAATAATGAGATACTATCTCATAATAATGAGATGCTAAGTCATAATTATGAGATACTATCTCATAATAATGAGATAGTATCTCATTATTATGAGAGGCTAAGTCATAATTATGAGATACTATCTCATTATGAGAGGCTAAGTCAATTATGACATACTATCTTTTAAGTGGCGGAAACGGGCTTCCATATGTTGCTGTAAGATAGTAACTCAACTTTCCCAATTCAGTTGAATTGTAATAGCCAGCTTTTGTTTGTTTGTTTGTTTTTGTTTCAGAACCAGAGAGTCATTTTAATTTTGCTGTAATAATGGTTACCCGTTAAATATAATAAAAATACTGGGAACGGGAAATTGTAGCTGTTGTTGTTCATCTTAGTCTCATTCAAACACAACAATTCATTTAAGCCCCTTTTCCCAATAGCCAAAAACTAAAATAATTCTGGTGTAATTATATAGGTGAGCATAGTTTTTTAAGTTGAAAGACCATTAAATATTCAGAATCTATTTAAAAGAACACAAAACTAAATTTACAATAAACAGTCAATTTTGCAATTGTGAGCCCAATATCTAGGTGTCAAGTTTTTTTTGACATGTTTTGAAAGATAAATGAAGTTATTTTGTGTGTTGTATACTGTTATACTATATATAATATAAAGTAATATACAGGCTTTTTTAATAAAATAATGCCATTAAAACCAACTAATAACAGCACATTTCTGTAAATTTAAGCATTATTATGCATATTACAACGTTTATGTACCATCTTTATAGGTAATTTCATTGTTTTAAAACAAAAAATATTTGTAATTAAAAGTTAAAAGCAACATAAAATAACTTAATATACAATTTAGGTGATCTAAAATTAACAGTAAATTGTTGCAATTGTAAACCCAATATCTAGTTTTTCAACAGTTTTTTGACATGTTTTGAAAGACGAATCCCATTATTTTGTGTGTCATATTCTGTTACATTACATCAAATATAAATTATTTTACAACCTCTTTACATAAAATAATGTCAATAAAACCAACTAATAACAATACATTTCTGTAAATTTGAGAACTATTATTCGTATTACAACGTGTATTTGCCATATTTATAGGTAATTTCATTGTTTTAAAATGTGAAAATGTTTCTAATTAAACGTTAAAACAACCTGAAATTAAGGCAAATACTTGTTAAATTGCAACTATAAAATGTATTTTAATTATGGAAAATAACCGTATTTTTACGAGAAAGTAATTTTCTGTCAATTAACGGTATTTTTTTGGCGCCCCAGCTGCCG
>JBAMIH010000414.1:0-11586 GCA_038501795.1 Pseudopleuronectes americanus | reverse complement strand
TCATCTCTCATCTCATTTTCGTCCGCTTATCCGGGGTCGGGTCGCGGGGGGAGCAGCTCAAGCAGGGGGCCCCAGACTTCCCTTTCCCGGGCCACATTGACCAACTCTGACGGGGGGATCCCGAGGCGTTCCCAGGCCAGTGTTGAGATATAATCTCTCCACCTAGTCCTGGGTCTTCCCCGAGGTCTCCTCCCCACTGGACGTGCCTGAAACACCTCCCAAGGAAGGCGCCCAGTGGGCATCCTTACCAGATGCCCGAACCACCTCAGCTGACTCCTTTCTAAGTAAAGGAGCAGCGGCTCTAATCCGAGTTCCTCACGGATGGCTGAGCTTCTCACCCTATCCCTAAGGGAGACGCCAGCCACCCTTCTGAGAAAACTCATCTCGGCCGCTTGTACCCGCGATCTCGTCCTTTCGGTCATCACCCAGCCCTCATGACCATAGGTGAGGATAGGAACGAAGATCGACCGGTAGATCGAGAGCTTTGCCTTGCGGCTCAGCTCTCTTTTCGTTACAACGGTGCGGTAAAGCGAACGCAATACCGCCCCCGCTGCTCCGATTCTCCGGCCAATCTCACGCTCCATAGTACCCTCACTCGCGAACAAGACCCCGAGGTACTTGAACTCCTTCACTTGGGCTAAGGACTCATTTCCTACCCGGAGTAAGCAATCCATCGGTTTCCTGCTAAGAGTCATGGCCTCAGATTTAGCGGTGCTGATCCTCATCCCAGCCGCTTCACACTCGGCCGCCAGCCGATCCAGTGAGCGCTGAAGGTCACAGGCCGATGATCCAATGAGGACCACATCATCTGCAAAAAGCAGTGACGAGATCCTCAGACCACCGAACTGCAACCCCTCCCCACCACGACTACGCCTCGATATCCTGTCCATGTATATCACAAACAGGATTGGTGACAAGGCGCAGCCCTGGCGGAGACCAGCACCCACTGAGAAAGAAACTGACTGGCTGCCGAGGACGCGAACACAGCTCTCGCTTTGGGAGTACAGGGATTGGATGGCCCTGAGGATAGACCCCCTTACCCCATACTCCCGCAGCACCTCCCACAGTTTCTCCCGGGGGACCCGGTCATACGCCTTCTCCAGATCCACAAAACACATGTAGACCGGATGGGCATACTCCCAGGCCCCCTCCAGGATCCTTGCGAGAGTGAAGAGCTGGTCCGTAGTTCCACGTCCGGGGCGAAAACCGCATTGTTCCTCTTCAATCTGAGGTTCGACGATCGGCCGAACCCTCCTTTCCAGCACCTTGGAGTAGACTTTACCAGGGAGGCTGAGAAGTGTGATACCCCGGTAATTGGTACACACTCTCTGGTCCCCCTTTTTGAACAGGGGAACCACCACCCCGGTTTGCCACTCCTTTGGCACTGTACCCGACTCCCACGCGATGTTGAATAGGCGTGTCAACCATGACAGCCCCTCAACACCCAGAGCCTTTAGCATTTCTGGCTGGATCTCATCAATCCCTGGGGCTTTGCCACTGCGGAGATGTTTGACTACCTCAGTGACCTCCACCAGGGAAATTGACGACGAAACACCATCAACCTCGAGCTCTGCCTCCAACATAGAGGGCGTGTTATTCGGATTCAGGAGTTCCTCAAAGTGTTCCTTCCAACGTCCGACGACCTCCTCAGTTGAGGTCAACAGAGTCCCATCCTTACTGTACACAGCTTGGATGGTTCCCCGTTTCCCCCTCCTGAGGTGCCGGATAGTCTTCCAGAAACACTTTGGTGCCGACCGAAAGTCCTTCTCCATGGCCTCTCCGAACTTCTCCCAACACTCGCTGCTTAGCCTCCGACACGGCAGCAGCTGCAGCCCTTCGGGCCTGTCGGTACCCTGCAACCGAGTCAGGAGTCCTCCAGGATATCATATCCCGGAAGGCCTCCTTCTTCAATCGGACGGCTTCCCTGACCACCGGTGTCCACCACGGTGTCCGAGGGTTACCGCCCCTTGAGGAACCTAAGACCCTGAGGCCACAGCTAGCCACCGCAGCTTCAGCAATGGAGGCTTTGAACATCGCCCACTCCGGCTCAATGCCCCCAACCTCCACAGGAATGCCAGAAAAGCTCCGCCGGAGGTGTGAGTTGAAGATACCTAGGACGGGGGCCTCCTCCAGACGTTCCCAGTTCACCCGCACTACTCGTTTGGGCTTACCAGGTCTATCCGGAAATTTCCCCCATTCCCTGATCCAACTCACAACCAGATGGTGGTCGGTTGACAGTTCCGCCCCTCTCTTTACCCGAGTGTCCAAAACATGCGGCCTCAGATCAGATGACACGATCACAAAATCGATCATTGATCTTCGGCCTAGGGTACTCTGGTACCAGGTACACTTATGAGCACCCTTATGTTCGAACATGGTGTTTGTTATGGATAATCCATGACTAGCACAGAAGTCCAATAACAACCGACCGCTCGGGTTTAGATCAGGGAGGCCGTTCCTCCCCACCACGCCTCTCCAGGTGTCTCCATCGTTGCCCACGTGGGCGTTGAAGTCACCCAGCAGAACTACGGAGTCCCCTACTGGAGCCCCATACAGGACTCCATTCAGGGTCTCCAAGAAGGCCGAGTACTCTGAGCTGCCGTTTGGTGCATACGCACAAACAACAGTCAGAGTTTTCCCCCCTACAACCCTTAGGCGCAGGGAGGCGACCCTCTCGTCTACCGGGGTAAACTCCAACACCGCGGCGCTCAGCCGGGGATTTATGAGTATCCCCACACCCGTCCGGCGCCTCACGCCCTTGGCAACTCCGGAGAAGAATAGAGTCCAACCCTTATCCAGGAGTACGGTACCAGAGCTGAGACTGTGCGTGGAGGTAAGCCCCACCAGATCTAACTGATAGCGCTCCACCTCCCTCACAAGCTCCGGTTCCTTTCCCCACAGCGAGGTGACGTTCCACGTCCCCAGAGCCAGCTTCTGCCACCCGGGTCTGGTCCGTCGAGACCCCTGACCTTCGCTGCCACCCATGTGGCTGCGCACCCGACCCCAACGGGTCTTCCCACAGGTGGTGGGCCCATGAGATGAAAAGAGGGGGGGTGCCACGTAGTTTGTTCGGGCTGTGCCCGACCGGGCTCCGTGGCAAACCCGGCCACCAGGCGCTCGCCATCGAGCCCTCCGTCTGGGCCTGGCTCCAGACGGGGGCCCCGGGCTTCCTCCGGGCCGGGTCACATCTCCTCTTTTAACGATATTCATTGAGGTTTTTTTTTAACCTAGACCTATTTTGTTTTAATTAGTCATTGAAGCAAAAAAAAACAGGGTGAAATGTAAAGATATAATAATAATATATAATCAATGGCCTGTGCGTGCTCCCTCTTGGAAACATTACTTGGAGGTATAACATCTCCCACAATTTTTAATTCACAGATTAAAATCTATTGATTCCCTACAGCCTCTCATAGATGAGGACATTAAAAGCTGTACGGATAATCATTTCCTTCAGCTTAACTGTAAAATAACTGAAGTAATTGCCTCCGAGCCCAGAAGCCATCTAAAGCATATTCACCCCATATGTGGAAAACATCTCTTGTTATCTTTGATTAAAAAGCCTCTATATCCATACAAAATCACGTTGTGAAAAATAACCACTGTCAGTTCATTTTCAAGCTCGAGTAAATTTTGTCTTCTCTTGATATGAAATAAGTAGAGCTGTGAAAAATAACGCGTTAACGCGTTATGATTAAATTACAGGATTAATTCGTTAATTTTTTTAACGTATTTAACGCATGCGCAGAAGGATCTTCCAATTTACCCACATTTCCGCCCACTCTGCACTAGTGTCCGCTCTAATGCAGTCACTCAGACGCCGCTGCTACTCAAACAAACAAACATCACCTTCTGGGAAGATCATGCTCCAAAAAAACAAAGATGGAACATTCAATAAAACCAAGGTGATATTCACACTCTGCGGGAAGACGTTATTGTTTCACCGTAACAAAGCCGCTTAAAGTTCCACCTCAGCGCGGAGCATGAGTTTGGTTGGCGAGGGGCGTTCAAGGGGAATCCGCCAAACCAGCTTCACTCACAGGACACATTGTGCAAAAGAAGCGGTCAGCTTTACTGTCAGAGAATGTGAAGAAGTTAGTTTGCCTCACCAACTGGCTGAAGAAAGACTAGCTAAGAGGGTCTTTAGAGGCATTAGATTGTGCCATGGTGTGGTGATTGGTTGTTTGACAAAAAATTGAAAAATGCTCAATCATACTATAAAAACAATGGCTAAGAGGCCCAAATAATTTCTGTTTGATTTAAAAAGAAAAGAAAAAAGTTGTATTAACCCATACAATGGCTAAGAAGCCCAAATTCTGTTTAGGATGAATGTTCCATATGGAATAGCAAAGAGAACTGCAAAATAACAGCTGAGTTGCAGCACCATTGTTTTGTTTATTTATGAATAAAAAAAGAAAACATGTTAAATGTATATATCTGTCTGTTGTCATAAATCTTTTTTGTTCTCACAAAATATACCAAGAAAATTGGTAATGTGATTAATCCTGATTAATCCATAGAAACCTGTAATTAATTTGATTAAAATTTTTAATCATTTCACAGCCCTAGAAATAAGTAATTCACGCCTTCATTCCATAACGACTGGACTATTTGAATTTCCTTCATTCATTAACTCTCAAGCAGAAGGTCCAGACTGCGGAACGTTAACCAGTAAAAAGTATGAGCCAAGTCCCAGTCTCTCATGCATGTCCAATGGTCAAAACTAAAGTTAAAATGTGACATTTTATTCACTGGCCGTTTTGGCTCACTGGTATTTGAATCTGTTGTCAAGATTAAGGTTAATAAAGTTAGGGTTAGTATTTTTTTTCATTTGTTGGTTTTATTTGACTTTCTACAATATATTGTGATACCCTGGCCAGCCTAAGGTGTGTTTGCTCTTGCTCTTGAAATAAACTTACTTAATTCATCTTTTTCTGGGTCGTAACCATAACCGCATAGTTAAACATGGCATCTATTTCACTTCTGTCCGTCCTGGGAGAGGGATTCCTCACATGTGGCTCTCTCTGAGGTGTCTATCCTTTCCCCCCTGTTAATAGGGTTATTTTGGTAGTTTTCCTTACTCTCGTTGAGGGTTAAGGACAGAGGATGTCAAACCTTGTTAGACCCTATGAGACAAATGTGATTTGTGAATATGGACAATAGAAATAAAATTTGATTGATTGATAAACCCGCACTTTCACACGGAGAGGGTGACTTAACAGGGGGGCACACATATATCTGCCACTTTGTTTAACCCTTTCCCACCAACCCAGACACAGACAGAGGGAGACAGACTCCAGCTCTATCCTGAGCAGAGGACACACACACCGACGGCATGGCAGGAAAAGGCCTGTGATAAAAACATTTGTCTCTCAGCACTGAGCCCTTATAGATGTTTTAATGGGTCAGGTGGTTACTTTTATCATTTATATGGGCATTAACAGGAAATGCAAACAGCTAATTTGTGAGGACATAACATTAAATTGATGAGCCATAACTGAAGGATATAGGCCCTGAGTCATCTGGACGTGTGTTGTCCACTGTCTGTCTGGCTCCCTTCCTCAGTGCTCCGAGCTACCTTTAATGCTCCCTGCTCTTGCAACACTGCAGCAGTTATGCATCTCTAAATTACAGTGTGTGTGTTTTTTTCCAGGACTGCAAGTCCTCTTAAAATAGACAGCAGGGGAAATTATGGCCCTGTGTGCCCATACACATGTGTGTGTGTGTGTGTGTGAGAGAGAGAGAGAGAGAGAGAGAGAGAGAGAGAGAGAGAGAGAGAGAGAGAGAGAGAGAGAGAGAGAGAGAGAGAGAGAGAGAGAGAGAGAGAGAGAGAGATTTGATTTTTCACAAACACTTTATTCACATATTCTTAATTTTACACGACACTTGTTACATCATTTTTAGAAATAAATAAATAAAAGTGCTGCTGTTAAAAAAAAACTCAGTCTGTTAAAAAGTGTGGAAAGGACAGCTCATTGTTGGTGACGGTGCAGAGGATGTCATTAAAACACCAAATTCTTTTAAAAGACTCGAGATCAGAAACCATTGTGTAAAAACTGAACTCGAGTCTGAGTCTGGCCCGGAGGTTTACTACCCACACCGCCCCCGCTTCCTGGCCATTCCTGTTCTCGACCCTGTTCTTCCTACTAATGTAAATGGCCATCTTGGCCTCGCCTGAGAGGTGGTTCAGGAGCTGCCACTTATCTTTATCGGTTTTGTTGTAGGCAGCTCCCATGATAAAAACCTTCTCAGTAAAAGTGACGTTAAAATCACTAAAAACCGCAGTTAAAAGAGTGAAGAAACTTGAAAGTCTCTTGCACTCAGTAAAAACGTGATAAACAGTCTCACGCAGGTCGCAAAATGGACACTTGTTAAGAACGGTGGGATTAAGAATAGAAATAAAAGCGTTGGAAGCGACGGCGCCGTGTAAAATTCTCCACTGGAGGTCGCCTGTTCTTTTCTTCAGGGGAGGCTTGTATAAAATCCTCCACTGCGGGCAGGGTCCCTGATCCCCCCACCTCTGTGACCACACAGTGGGGGGTCTGTTGCTCAGTCCGGTCTGGTGGATGCTTTTGACACAGTTCCTGTATATTGTCTCTTTGTCCATTCTGTGTATTGTAAGTTTGTGTTTGTTGATTTCAGTTAGTAGGGGGCCAGTCTTTTCTCCCAGGCCTGGGCTCAGGATAATTTCAGGGTAGGGGTCTGCAGCCTCTGGTGTGATTTCCCCCCTCTGGTAGGCCCTCAGGAGGTCCTTTTCAGGGATGGAGATCCTCTGGGTCCAGAGCTCCAGGATCCTCTGGGCCACCCGGGAAGACTGCAGCCCCAGCAGGGAGCCCAGGGCCTGGGCGTTGTTGAGTGCCGGCCCCACTGCATCCACCAGCTGCTGTAAGGTCACCGTTCCAGACCGGGTCAGCGCCGCCATCAGGCCGGGTGTTGTAGTGCTGCTGACGTCCAGCCTGGCTCCATTAACAAGTGGTTCTCTCAACAACCAGTACAGAGAGTCTACTTTTTGACACCTTTTTTTGTTAAAAAGGGCCCATGACTTAAAAACACCTTGATAAAAAGGAGGTAACCCATTTAATTTTAAGAAATTAGAATCTGTTAAAAACAGAGCATCATCCAACCCCAGGTTATTTGCACGCCTAAGGATGCTGCTGGCCACATCCCTCCACACCAGATCTGCTGGACCTGTGAGATATTTCTTTATGAACTGGAGTCTAAAAGTTGCAGTCCGGCTGGCCAGGTGGACGAGGCCCTGTCCCCCTTCCTCCCTGGCTAAAAACAGCACCCCCTGTGGCACCCAGTGTAGACCCCCCCCAGAAAAAATCCACCATTTTCTTTTGTAAATTAGAAAGCAAACCAGGGGGGGGTTCCACACACATTAGGTGGTGCCACAGTTGGGATGCCACAAGATTATTTAAAACCAGTACCCTTCCTCTAAGAGACATTTTTGGGAGCAGCCATTTCCATTTTAACAGTTTGTTTTCTATTTTTTCTGTGACGTTCTCCCAGTTCTTCTTACGTATATCATCATTTCCTAAAAACACCCCGAGGTACTTTATGCCCTCCCTCTTCCATTTCAGGTTTTGGGGGAGAACTGGGAGACCGCCAGGCCACTCCCCGACCGCGAGGGCTTCGCTTTTTTTCCAGTTGACCCTCGCGGCCGATGCCATGCTAAAATCGTTTAAGATTTTGGCTAAAATATCTACATCCGTCTGGTCCTTAATAAAAACAATAAGATCGTCAGCATAAGCTGATAAAATCATGTTGCCACTAAAACCAGGATAAAACACACCTTGCATGCTAGATCTTATTTTGTGGAGGAGCGGTTCCAGGGAGAGTGCATAGAGCATCCCCGACAGAGCACAGCCCTGCCTGACACCTCTACCCACCCTGAAAGGAGCACTCAGACTGCCGTTGATTTTTAACACGCTCTCAACGTCACAGTACAGCACCTTGATCATAGCTATGAAACCAGCGCTGAACCCAAACTTCCCCATTACTTTCCACAGGAAGCTGTGTTCAACGCGGTCAAAAGCTTTTTCTTGGTCTAGGGAAATCAAGCCTATATCTACATCTAATGAACTGGAGACATCCAAAAGGTCTCGAATGAGGTGGACATTGTCCACCATGGACCTGCCGGGCACGCAGTAGGTCTGGTCCCTGTGAATGACCTGCTCCATAGCCTCCCCCAGCCTGGAGGCTAGTGTTTTGGACAGAAGTTTATAATCCACACAGAGCAATGACACAGGGCGCCAGTTCTTGATGTCCTGCAGGTTCCCCTTCTTTGGGAGCAGTGTGAGGACAGCCCTCCTGCAGGACACTGGCATGGAGCCAGACGCCAGACATTCATTAAAAAACCTGTAAAAGATCGTGCGATAAAATGCCCCAGTAAGCTTTATAAAACTCCGGTGTCAGTCCGTCAATGCCAGGAGCCCGCCGTCCCTGCATGCCTTGCAGGGCGGTCAGCAGCTCCTGCATCCGGAGGGGGGCAGCGAGCTGTGAGTTGGACTCTTCTGAGATCTGAGGTAGTTCTGAAAAGAACTCCTCCCTGCCTGTGTGCTCTTCCTCAGAAGAGTACAGTGCTTGATAAAAACTCACAGCCCGCTCTCTTATCTGGCGTGGCTCCATCAGCTCTTCCCCTGTGTCTGAGAGCAGGGTGTGGATTACTCGCCTCTGCCCGTTCTTTTTCTCCAGACTGAAGAAGTAACTAGTTGGAGCATCCATGTCGCTGATGTTCAGGAACCGAGACCTGACTAACGCGCCCTGTACCTTACTTTCTAACAGGTCGGCTAAAGCCATCTTTTTTCCTTTGAGGCTTTCAATATAACCTCGATCTCCGGTGGACTCACTTAAATGTTCTAGTTCCACTATGTCGGTCTCTAGATCTTTCATAGATCGGGTGGCGTCTCTTGTGACATTGAGGGTGTGTTGTTGACACAGTAAACGTATTTGTGTCTTACCATGGTCCCACCACTGCCTAAGATTACTAAACTCGCCCTTCCTCTGTCTAAAACCACCCCAGAAAAACATAAGAACATCTCTAAAACTCTTATCGAATGTTAAAACAGAATTAAAATGCCAATAGGCGCTCTTAGGTAAAACATTCCTGACAAAAACATGACATAAAAGCAGGGAATGATCACTAAAACCAGCCGGCATGATAACACAGCTTTTAAAAATGTTAAAGTGATGTTTAAAACAATAAATCCTGTCTAACCTAGCTGAGGAGATCCTACTCTCTCTGATGTGGGACCAGGTGTACTGTCTGCAGTCTGGATGCATCCTCCTCCACACGTCCACCATGCCGTGAGAGCGGACCAGCTGCTTTAAGGCGTGCTGAGAGGCTGGATGAGGCTCTGTGTGGTTGCGGTCTAAAATCGCATCTTCAGTGCAGTTAAAATCCCCACCCAAGAATAAAAAATCCTCCATGGCACAATCATTAAGAACTTCACTTATTTTCAGTAAAAACGGCTTCCTCTCTGCACCGGTTGCTGGAGCATAAACGTTAATAAAAACAGCAGTAAAATGGTCGAACTGAGCTTTGGCTAAAAGAAGCCTCCCCTGGACCACATGTTTGACCTCCAGCGAGTTTGGTTTAAAAACCGTGGAGAAGAGGAAGCCCACTCCTGCGCTCAGGGAAGTGTTGTGACTTAAAATGGCCTCCCCTCCCCACTCCCTCCTCCAGTCAGACTCATTATTAAAATCACTATGCGTTTCTTGTAAAAACATGACATCAATTTTTTTAATTTTCATTGTTTCATAAATACAGGTTCTTTTCTTTTGCTCTCTTGCACCGTTCACGTTTAAAACCCCAACTTTAAAAACATCCATGTTGTTTAAAATGTTAGACATAAAAACAGAAAACAATAAATTAATTAACACAAACATTGCTGTCCTTTCCATCACTGCTCAGTTGTCTCTTTGCTCTGAGCACCAGTTTCTTTAATCTAAAAACTTCCTGGTCTGTGAGGCCAGACTCCTCCCTCTGGCTGACGTGGAGTCTGGCCGAGGAAATAAAAAGACCGAGATCTGGGAAGTGCTCCTCAAGTTTGAGCTGCTGATTTTTTGTATGATGTAAAAAACGATTTGAATTTATCTACACTAAGGGTTTTCTTTTTTTGACTGCTGTTAAAAGGCGGAAAGTCGCTGCTGTCAGACACACACTCACTTTCACTCACATCACTCTCCACTTGCACTTTACTCGCTTTTGCATCATTTAAAACTGTCCTGGCTGACCTCCTACGTTTTATTGTTTTCTTTTCCTTCACTGCTTCTTCCTCCATCTCTTCCTCCTCCACCTGCTCACTCCACACCATCCTGCCCTCAGCTGCTTCTCCTCCTCTCCTTCCACTGTCCCCACCATCCTGCTCAACACTTTTCTCTTCACCTGTCACCTCCTCCACCTGTTTGCTACCTACACCACCCTCTTCCTCCCCTTTATCCCCCACCTCCTCTTCCTCTACCTCACCCACAACGTCCTCCACCACAACATCCTCCACCACAACATCATCCACCACCACATCCCCCCCAACACCCGGTGTATTAACAAAACTCACCCCTCGTGATGGATCGGTCACAGCCTCGGTTCTCCGCGGAGATGTCGGAGGAGAGAGCCGTGGCGCAGCGACCGGGGGCAGCGATGTGACGGCCAGCCCCTCCGCGACCACCCCCCCGGAGGGACCGGCCAGCCCCGCGGCGACCGGCTCCCCGGGGGGATCGGCAGGCACGGCGGGCGCAGCCCGCCGGGCAGCGGGTCCCCGTCGCTCCGGTACCGGAGGAGCAGCGGGGCCCCCCGCCACAGCGCTCGTAGCCGCGCCAGGACCGGGCGGAGCCGGGTCACTCCGCTTCGGACAGACTCTCACCGTGTGTCCCTCCTCTCCGCACCCGAAACACTTCATCACCGATGAAGTGGCGAAAATCTGATAGTCATAATCATCTACTTTAACCTGAAAACGGAGGTTGAGCTCCTCGTTCCGGTTGTTAAGTATCATGTACAGCTGTCTGCGGTGGGACACGACGTGTTTCAGTAACGGAGACTTACATCCAGACAACAGCTTACGTATGGGGGACGCTACCTTCCCGTGTCTGGACAGCTCTCTACTGAGGAACTCATCGGTGATGAACGGAGGGACATTGGACAGGACCACCTTGGTAGCGGGTTGGGACAAAGGCAGTACCTGTACAAAACAACCGTTCACGGTGATGCCTGACTCGACCACGGAGTGCACCTTCTCCACGCGGTCCAGGAACACGACCACGGCGCTGTTCATCCGGGCCGCTGACACCACACAGCTGTGACCGACCCTCTCCCCCACAGCTAGCCCTATGCTCTCCACACTGCAGGGGAAACTTACACAAATCTTAACCCCGTGTTTGCGTGTCAGTGATTTAAAATTCCCTGAGGCCATGACGGCCATCGCTGCACCAGCAAGACGCTGGTGAGGGGAAAAACACCCAGAGAGAAACCCAAACCACCAGAAAATAAACTACTGTGACTCTAATGTGCTATGTGATTCAAAAAAATATAACATTAACTACAAACAAAATAAATAAAGAACGAAAATCGCACTCACGCACACACTC